>PVLD010005678.1:0-109237 GCA_004027595.1 Dinomys branickii | reverse complement strand
ATAAACTGTCTGACTAAATTTGCATGTCTGTATATGGGTCCATACATCTACAATTCGAAGATATCAATGGATAAAGCAACAACTACTGTTGAGACCATATCACCTTGTCTATAGATTAGTTGTGATTGTACTATTTTCTATGATAATGGGTGTCTGTTTGTCAATATGTTTTTGTACTTTTATGTTTCTAAAATAAAAGGAAAAAAAAAAGGAAAAAAAAAAAAAAGAATAAATCTTGGGAAGTGATTGAGAGAAAGTAAAGATGGTATGTTATGTATTCTCTTTGCTGGAGCAGGCTCAGGTCTATTTTCAAGTGCAATTTCTCATACTGACTAGAGATGGACCCTTCCATGTGAGTGTGAGGTGTCAGTTTGGAAAGTCAGCCTCTTCAGTGTCTCAAATGACACTATTTACTTTGTTCTTAAAATACACAGATCTGAATTGCTCAGCACAGCAAAATACCTGTCCTCCAAACCCTTTCCAAAGAATTATCAGTTGTCTAATTTTTTTGAACCAAGACCTCACACAGGGTAGGCAAGCACACTACCACTGAACACATCACCAGCCCTCAGTTGTCCAACTGGTTCCAAAGCTAGTCTAAGAACATCCTTCTAGATCAGTTCCTTCTAAGAACACTCTCTGCAGTGATGGAAAATTAGATAAGAGGCTCCATATCTGTATTGTCCAACATAGTAACCAACAACAACCTGTAGATTGAAGCTACAGGATTACATTGTAAAATTTTATTGACCTCAAGTTTAAATGAAAATAGCCATATATGGCTAGAAGCTGTAATATTGGACAATGACAATTGTGAATAATAACAATGGAAGGATAACTGTCTACTGGGTGACACTGTCTAGATACAATGGTAACCCACTCCACTGTATCACTGGACAGGGTCAATCTTGTGTGGTCATGTTCTGGTTATACTTTAAAGAAATCAAAACAAAGCAAAAAAATATTTTAACCACACTTCACTACTATGCTGATTTTACCAGATTTCACTTTATATAATTTGTTTTATGACAAAAATAGGCCCTTTTAATTTAGCAATTATAATTATATTATTATATTTAGTATTTTGTGAAGATGTACATGAAATCTTACAAATTCTAGTATACTCTTTTCTCCTCTCACCCAGAGTTGAGAATTTGTTTTACTTCAACTGCCCTTAAACAATTTGCTATCAGTCTGCATTAAAGGAAGTATCTTATAAGATGGTACTACAAGTTTTACATGGATGTGAAGGATATACCATATCCCCACTATGCACACTCATGGAGAATTTGCTTTCAGAGCCACACACCAAGAAAGGAGCTATGAACTCAGAGGAGATAGAATTGTCCTATGCTACCCAAGCAACTGACTCTACTGTGCTCTATGCTTTGACCACCAGGGATCTCACCATCAAATTTTTTTTATTTCAATAACTATGTAAGAAGTTGTGTTCCCATCCTTTTTATTTTATTTTTTTTCCCATCCTTTTTAAACTTTCTGCTTTGAGTAAATGTTTCACCAAGGCTGTATTTCCATTATCTTGATTTTTATGAAATGAAATATTTTTACCATGTGCATAGAGATGATAGATTGGTTGGTTGATTGATTGACTGATTGACTGATATGGAATATTTCAAATTTTTAATATGATTTTCTGGAATAGAAAGCTCCGAACTGAACTGATAGCCAGTGTTGGACAAAGAGATCGGCTTCCCACTCCGTGAGGATGGGCTCATGCAGAACCCCAGGTCAATGTTTTCGCCTTCACAGAGAAGGTTTAAGAAGAGGGAACATATAGGGAGCTTCATAGTAACTCTTTGGTACCGGGACAGATGCCCTGCAGATTCCATTTTTGGCTTGAAAGAGTAAATAATGTAGTTCTACAGGCAGAGAGCAACAATGATGATATACAACCTTCCCCTTAGAATCTGAGATGAACAACAGGTACCATCATGATATTCTCCATCAGAACCAGCGTTTCAATGGACTTAAGCATTTGATGAATCTAGTTAGAGCTTTCCTGATTTATCATCTATGTATAGCAGTGGTATCAGCATTAGGGAATCATTAAAGGAGGAGCGGAAGCAGGACAAGCTGAGGTCGCCCAAATCAGTCAAGGACAGGAAGAAGCCACTCAGCTTAGCAGGGTGGGAAACACTTTCAACCCAAACAGGCAGAGTGTATGTAAAAATAAAGAGTGGAAACATTTGTATTTAATAATTTTGTCACACATTTGGTATGTGGGTGGGAAAGTCAATATTCAAGGCCCATAAAGATGAGGTATGATGGAAAATCAAAAAGATATTTGTTGCAGTAAAAGACCTATCACAATTGGTCTCCCTCAAAGTACTTTCCCTTGGTTCAAGTACACTTATCCCCTTGTTCTTGCCATTTTCTGAAGCAGTTCTGGAATTCCTCTTTCATGAGTGTCTTAACAAGGTATAATCAAATGTACAATGAATGCTGCCATCTAAGAGAAACGCAGGCTTGTAAAAACATTGTGATGTGAACTTATCCACCTTATGCACTGGATCTGGCACCATGACTTCTGACTCCTCCCCATGTCAAAATGACCATGAAAGGTAGGTGTTTTGAATCAATTCATGACAAAGAAGCAGCTCCAACAGTGCAATTAGAAGCACTCACAAATGTAGACTTCCAGAACTGCTTCAGAGAATGATGAGCTAAGATATTTGAAGTGAGGAAGAATACTTTGAGGGAGAATAATGCCAATGTATCTTTTATTGTAATATTTTTTCATCTAAATATTTGCCACAGTTTTTGATCACATGTCATATATCTGTGGCTGGTGGTGGAGATACTGTCATAGTATAAATGGGTAAACCCATGAAGCAAACCAAGAATTCAGCCAGTTACAGTAAAGAGAGTTGAACTGAACTGGGCTCAGATGAACCCCACATATAGTGACTTATTTAATTAGCACAAAGTCCATATATGAATGGTGACCGAGGTAGTCCAGCTGAGTTCAAGCACAGAAGAGAGTATCTGAGAAACTTCTACCCAGTAGCCAGATCTCTCCTTTTGAAATGTCAGATCAGCAAGAGGTAGCACATAGCATAACAGGGAGGTGATGATATGAGCCCTTGCTGCTCAAAGTCTGACCCTGGGCCAGCAGCATCTTAATCAGCATTAAGAGAACAATATCTCCAACCAGCTCCAGGTGTACAGAGCCAGGGTCTGCATTTTATCCCCATTCCTCAGCCGCTCCTTTGCATGTCTGAGTTTGAGAAGCACAGCTGTCCAGCAGTCTATAAGGACCGTGAAGTCCGTGAAGCATCAAGGTGTTCCAGTGATTATTTATCCAAGCACCATTAGCAGACAAGACATCATCTGAGTACCATGGGAGATGCACAGGTTTGACTTTGTCTCAATTCTGATGGCTTTCAAAGTCTGCTGAGTATGTAGGAGGAGGAATAAAGCATGGATGTAAGTATGAAAATAATATTTAAAAATGTGTCAGAACACACATGTGGAGGAAGAGACAGGTCATGTCAGATCAGAAATCCAGCAGGTTATCTAGGAGCTGGAGCCCCAGAGAGCAGAGCTGTGTGGGCAGAGTTTGGGAGATGCTGAAAAAGAACCAGCTGGTCCATTAGTCCCAGCAGCCTCCCTTGCAAAATGTGGCACATTTTCTCACCTGATGGCTGTCTTTCCCTCCTGCCACTATGTGATGAACCCTGCTTTTCCCTCTTCCTTGCTCCCAAGGATATCTGTCACTGACTCATTCCTTCACCGGAGGAATCAATGAATGATACCAGCTTCAAGTGCTGTCCTTTGGGCCACATTCTGATGAATATCAAAGTTTTCTGGAGATGTGAAATTCTAAGCCATGGCTTGTGAACTCCATTTCTCAAGTGGTTTTCAATCTCCCCATTTATGTCATGCCTCATATTTTTCTGTGCATGGGTTGAAAGGAACACATTCTTTGCTTTAGAGGCAGCAAACATGGTAGTTAGAAACAGGTTCTGGAGTCAGACTCAGCTGTGTATCCTTAAGAAAGTTCTTGAACTTCCCTGTGCTTCCCCTCCCTCATCCATATAGTGGGAATAATAAGTACTCCAAGAAGGTGTTATTAAGATAAAATGGTTATTAGTTTGAGGTCAGGTATTATGATCCCAAAGTTTTCTTCCTGGCTTCTCATGATAATAGTAATCTCCTGTGATGCCTTTTAAATACAATACACCATTTCCCATCAGTTTTCCCCTAGGAATTCTAATACTAGGGGTGCAGTGAGCTCTGGAATTCACCTGTTTACCAACCACCCCTTGATGATTCACATTCAGGGAAGATGAAGAAATGGCTCTCCCAAGGGAGCTGCCCCTGTGTCAGTGGACAAGGCAGACGAAGGAGGTGTTTCCTATCTCTTCTGCAGGGAAATCAGTGTCTTTTCCAGTATGAGCTTAGTTGGGGACCAATACACACCAAGGCAGGCAATGAGGCAAAGAGAAAAGCCCAAAAGCTCTGGAATCAGACAAGACTTTGTTCTAAAGCTGACACAACCCCTTTTTGAGGTGTACCAGATGCTGTGTGGACAGGATTTATATCATGCAATTCCCAAGCTGCAAAAGGGGACGGATGTGTGTGTGTGTGTGTGTGTGTGTGTGTGTGTGTGTTTGTTTGTTTGGTACCAGGAATCAAACTCACAACCTTGCACTTGCCAGACAGATGCTGTGCTACTGAGCTATATCCCCAGCCTGGACAGCGCATTCTGAGGGAGCCTCTCAGGGCTTGGGCAGCAGCAAGGTGATATCAACAGAGTGCTCTAGCCTAGAAGCTTGGGGGAGTCTGATCAGGGAGTGATTCTGGCCAAGAAGACATGTTCAAGTGTTGAGATGCAGATTCAGCCCAAGTCAAGGCTGTCGCAGAGCATGGGGGACCAGCTACCATCAGAAGGAAAAGACAGGTTACAGGGAAGCTGAGTGGAGCCAGCCATCGCCAAGTCCCTCAGGAGAGCCAATTTTAGACCAAAGCTGTTGGCTCAAGGTCCTGCTTCATGCCAACCACAGCATCATCTCCAAGTGTTTATGTGGACCTAGATAAGCTGTTGTGTGATCAGCCATGCAGGTCATGTCCTATCAAGCCCTAGGAGTACTGTTCACATTGGAGTCTAGGTAAAGGGTATCCTCTTGGGCTCTCCAGTGCTCAAAGTATATCATCATATATGGTGGTCATAGGTAGCTATTTACACAATGGTGGTGCTGGTAGATATGGTTTGGGTTTTTTTCATGCCAGAGCAGAGATGCAAGGTTATCTCTTGGATTAATATTTAGGAAGTGGGAGAGGAGGGAGGCAGAGAAGCAGACATGTATGAACACATATATGTCTGAGTTAAATAAGGTTAAATAACCTACACCTGTGGTGCAGGGAATCTGTCCATCTACAAAGAAAAAAGCAGAAAGAACTAACTAGAGTTCAAGGTGTCTGTCAGATAGGTTGGTCAGGTCAGAACTCCTGGCCCACTGGGACCTCTGGGTATAAGAATGAAAACAACTCCATGGTCACAGAGATGCTACGTTCCATCAAAGGGACCTTGGCCATGGCTCACCTTTGGCTCCAGCTGCCGTCTGCTGTGATGGGTTTGCTCAAGGGCCAGCCTCGTGGTATCTCCAGGGCCCAGAGTTATGTCTGGCTCAGTCTCCTCCACTCAAAGCTGGCTTTCCAAGTCACAAACGGTAGCAAGAGCTGGTAGTCTGGCTGCCCTGGAACATTTCTAAAGAGCTATCATTGCTTTGCATCAGATGGTGGAAATGCTGCCTAACTTGAGCCAGGGGATGAGCTTCTTGCACGTTTAATGCCTCTACATTGTTGAAAACCCGGGGACAGGATGACCTTTAAACAGAGCCTAGAGCACATTCTTGAGGATGGCTTCCTCCACAGCCACAAAACGCACAGACGGGACAAGTGAAGAAACAAACAAGCCCACCAGCACCCTCATCCAGATTCCAGCCCTACACGCTGCTGCACTCTGTAGAGCCAGGTGCAGGATTTGTGTTAATTGAACAGTCTCATTCGCTTGATGGTTTTGATTTGTGCTATGGGGGTGCTCTATCCAGATTTCTTAAACGCAAATTGATCCTTGCTAATTCATGCATCGCCACTGAATATTTTGACACACGACACCTCCTAACTTTCATTAGTAGGTGCAAGCTGGCAAGCCAGAGTGGCCCATCCTCCTCCCTCCCTTCCAGCCTGCAATACACAGAGCCCAGGATTCCCGTATGAGCACCTCCTCCGTCTGGGTCCATCTCTTGTGCCAACTTTCCTCTCCTCTTCAGCTTTTGTTCTAATGCCCAGTTCTTCCTCTCCAACTCCTCACCTTTTAATCCTCTTGTCTCCTTTTCCCACTTCATTTTCTTCCTTCCCGTGTTGGTAAAATCTACATCTTCCCTTCCACCCTGTCACCAGTCTGCTCCTCAGGGGCCTGCCTCCCTCTCCCCGGCTGACACCTTCTGCTGCCACCTCTCCCCATATGCTGCCTCTCCTCCTCCTTGGCATGCTGTGACTTCCCCTTCTCCCCTAGTCTCTCCCCAGCCTTTGCACCCCAGCTCTCCAGCCCTGGGTGAGGGGCCACCCCTGCAGGAGAGAGAAGAAGAAGGAGGAATTGCAGAATGAGACCCTGAAACCTCAGGCTCTGTCCCTGCTATGCACCCTGAGAAGTGTCCCCAAAGTTTAGAAGTGAAGGCAGAACACACACCCAGCCTCAGTTCCCCAACCAGCCTTGTCTGCAAGCAAATAGAACCAGGGAAGCACAAACTCATGCGTCAGCAAATTACCTTGGCTGGGCACTCTGAGCAACAATTAGCATTTATCAGAATAAAGTATCTGTGGAATGAGTGAATGAATCTATCAATAATGCCGTACAGGGAGCCAAGCTTCACATCCACAGGCGTCTTTGTTTACTAATGATCAATCATGGACCAACGAAATGAGACATAAATCTAAACTCATGACAACAACAAGGATAAGGGAAATCTATAATACACGCACACCAAGGCACCTAAATGTAATAATGCTGCCTAAGCTGCCCCCCTAAGCAGTTCAGCACTGTTGTTTCCTTTCACTCTCATGACGGCAGCTCCAAGGGTTTCACCTCACCCTGCGCTCATGTGCTAGCGATGCCAGATGCTTCCCCCACATGCTCCGGCATATTTCCCCAGAGATCCATGCCCTTGTGTTTGCTCTTGCTTCTGCATGGAGGACCCCTTCTTATCTCTTCCTGGCCTCTTCTTGTTCTTCTTTTAGACCCAGCTCAAACATTACCTCTGCTCTAAAACTCTTCCTGAACTATGCGATTCAATTTCACATTTATTGTTGCTCGAGCATTTGCTGTGCTGGGTGCTCGGCCAGGCGTGGGGGAAAGGAACGGCCCTGAGGAAAAGGGAAATGGCCACACTCTCACGGCTCGCCCTGAATCTGCATGCCCCAGAACATGCACCCGTGCTGCTACTCTTCCACTTGGTTGGCTTCTGGCTCAGGTATTGGTTTGTTCTTACATAAGGAAGTGAGTCATCTGTGTATAATCAATGTCAACTGAATGAACCAGTATACTTAATGATGAGAGTGAGGCTCAGGAGATCAAAAGATCGCACTCTAATGCATGACTGAGCCTGGTCTGGAGCACAGGGTTCCCAGCTCCTAACCACCTGCTGGCCCTGATTTCCCTGTATACCAGAGACAACTTTTTCCCTCATTCCATACTTGCGGCTCAAGGTAAGCATTGCCTAGACTATGGGTAAAGCAATAATTAAAGGGAAAGGGCACTAACGTGTCTGACAGCAATTGTTATCCAGCATTAGATGGAACACTTAAGAATATGTGGACGTCTGCTTTGACAATCACAGAGTTAACGTTCAGTCTAATTTTAGCCTAGCAAATGTAAATTTTCTTTGTAATATCAGAATTATTTAGATATTACTATTAGTAGTAAAAGTAATCAGCTGTGAAATGCGAGATGTTATTAAGCATACAACTTTATATCTAATTCTAAAACGTTTTCTGGAAGTTAAAGGTTACCTTACTTTGTCAATATGCAAAGAATTCTGAGATGTGTCCAAGGAACATGTCCAAGGACCGACATCAGCAAGTATTGGACTTAGGGTGTGAGTCACATGTGTTGGCATTTTGCAGTCCTACTCTGTGGCACTCCAGTGAAAGCACAATGTTTCTTTGGGAGCCAGAAGTTTGGCCTTGACTTGGATTTTCCCAGAATAGGAACAAAAGACAATTGGTGGTTTAGAAGAAAGATGGGGAAGTCTGTCCTCTGACACATTTATGATTTTCTGGACCAGAGCAGGCAAAGCCACTGCCATGTGACACCTATGTACTGGATGGAAAGTCCCTTCAATGGTCATTGAGATTTTTGCAGCAAAGTGACCACCAACCAACCATGGGAAGGCTCTGAGATTTCTGATTAATTTGTGAGTTAGCCCAAAAAAACAGACTCTAAGACAGAGTTTTGCATGCAGGTGGTTTTCAAAGGAGTGCTCCTGGGAAAAGTTCCTCTGAAAGAGCAAGGCGAGCACATTAGGGCAGAGAGAGAGTATAACTGCAGTGCAGTTAGCCCCAGCTGTTCCATGAGGAGCTCTGGAGTTGAAGGAGCCCTTTGAGGATATTCCTAATCAAAAGGAAGGGCCGGTAGGGCCGTTAGATTCCAGCATTGTGTAGGGCTGGTCACATTAGGGGAGACTGATGCTTTAATAGGGCAAAGAGTACCCTGAGACCTAAGGAGACATCTGGCAATGCATAAGGCATCACTCCAAAGGGTCCTCATGCTTCCTCTGTAACATACAGAAGTATATTGTAGTCTTATGGGATCAAAGCTTTATCGTCCCTAGATGCTTCCTGCTACCATGCTACAGCATGAGACATAGGTGGATGCTCCATAAATGTTTGTGGAATTAAACTCAATTCTCACATGCTTATGGGTCTTTCCGATGATCTGGTTCATTTCCTTATCTTACAGATGAAGAACTCAAAGGCGTGAAGTGTCTTATTCAAAGATTCACAGCTCATCAGAGGCAGAGCTAAGGCTAGAACCAGGCTCCAAGCTGTCATGTTCTCCTCACCAAACCTGCTCCTGGTCTTTTTGTCCTATTTCAGGAAAGTCTGCAAAGTCCAATTTTCATGTTTAATGAATGTACTCCACCCATGGGTCTGGCCGTTTCTATTATTCAAGATCTCTAAGGTCCCACCCAATATTGCTTAGCAGATGTCATTTTTCATCGTGAACTTTCTATGGAGTTCCCTAAATTAGCATTTTCCAAATTTTTGCATTTAGGACCCAGTGTCAAATTTTCCAAATAAAGACCAGTCTAAAAGATTGTTACATACTTGCCTCCCTGCACCCTGACCCACACTGTTTGAAATGGGGTATGGATCATCTCAAACACACTCCATACAGAGAGTGTACTCACCAATGGGCCCCCAGCATGTCTGAGCGGAAACCTTCCAGGGAATGACTGACCATATTGTGAGATCACACTGTGCACTTACACCCTGAGGGGCTTTCAGAATACACAATGCACTTGACTGGCTCTAACCCAGCATCTGGGGAATAGTGCTATGAACTGCTGACCTTGTCCTTGCTGGGAGAAAGCTAAAGACTCCACTGCCATACGAATCTAGGCACAAATTTAGGGTCCAAGAAACCATGCTTCTTGTCATAGAAGAAATTATAAAATTACCCTGAGCACGGCACTCCTGCTGTGGGAAACTGGCTTTCCCAAGAGGCACCCAGTGGCATGGACTAGCTGGAGCTCTGCCAGTTAACTTGAACAGTACATTCACTGACTTCCTCTGGGCTCTGTTTCCTCACCTGGAGCATTAAGGGTAAATATTACCTCCAAGAAAGGATAGCTGTGGCTGATATGTCTACATTTTCTTTGTTTTAAGAAAGCAAACTCTTGTAGTCACTTTCCCAATGCTGAGACACAATACCCAATACCCACAACTTAAAGGAGGAGAGGTTTATCTTGGTTCACAGTTTTTAGAGGATTCAATCCATAGTCACCTGGCTCCAAGGCAGCGAAAGCATGGTGGAGGAAATCTGCTCATTCATGGTCATCAGGAAACAGCAAAGGGAGGCGCTGGAGGGGAGGGAGATTTACCCTTCCAGGTCACACATTCTACTGACAAGGACCCACCCCCTAGCAACACATTCAGCCATACGTACACCAGTAGATAAATCCACGGATGAGCATAGCAACCCCAGGTTCCATCCGCCCTCCCAAACCCCACCACTATACCCTGGAGGCTCTGGGGGGACCTTCTAAAGCTAAACCATAACACAAGCAATATGTAGAATTAAGAGGAAGAAAGTCATCATCTTCATCCTTATCTGAAATCCTCCTGTGTAACCTTGAGATAACTCCCACTAGCATCTGGACACTGAGCCCTTCTGCATGTTCTCATAAACACATAAGCCATTGTTGGGGGAAGATCAAATGAAGTCTGTTAGTTCTATTAGATTCTTAGTACAGGCCTGGCAGACAGAAGTCGATGGAAACCATGTGAACGTGTCTTCATTTTTCACCCTTACAGTAGCAGGAGACAGTCATCTGGTAGAAGCAGCTCAGAATTTGGAACAAAAGAACCTGTCCAGATTCAACTCCCTACTCACTGGGAGATTGGGAGCAAGCCCTGTGCATCTCTTAGTGTGTTTCATCATCTACATAATAAGATAAAAAACATTTGTGCCGTGACAGGAGTTTTGATATTAGGCTGGCCTGGATCTGGTCCATGGATTCACCACTCTCTAGTTATGTGACTTTTGGGGAAGTACATTTCGCCCTGTTGTTTCTTTTGTTTTCCTATGTATGCCTCTGTTGATAGACTGCACCATGGAGATTCACCAGGGATAAAGGCCACAAAGCTCTTGCTACAGACACTGGCCCACAGCAGATGCCCAGTGAATGCAAGAAAGTAACAGAGCAGCAGCTGTCTCAGGCATAGTGTCAGCGATTCATTGCATTACTGTGGAAATAAAATGAAATCATGTTGGTGAAAAGTTTTAAAAAGTGCTTTGCAAGTATTTGTCATCTCTACCCCTGTACATTAGTGCTATATGTGCATCGTTGTTATATTAGAAAACCTATGAATTACTATAGATATGTCTTACCCAGTAAACGATATATATAAAATAGGCTAGAGTGATTTTAGGGTCAATGTCAAGGTAACAGCATCCGCATTTCTAGTCTAGAGTCTTCTCACATAGCAAAAGAACATGTATTATTGGAAGCATTTTAATTGTGTCAAAGGTTACTGGTAGTACAAAGACATCATCTCTAGTCAAAGACCTGTTCTGGACAGTTAATGGGTATACACTATCTCATCTAATCCACATAACCACTTCATGTAGATCTCATCTTATGGATGCAGAGAACAGGTGTATTATGGTTTTATCTGGATGTCCCCCAAAAGCCTCATGCAGTCATGGGGCAGGCTTTTAGAGTTTGATCCACTGATCCATGATCCAATGCTGGGATTATGGGTGTGAGTGCTACACCCACCCTGGGGTGGATGGTTTACATACAGTGTAAGGGAGGGAAAGAGGCTGCTTGCCGCCACTCCTCACTTTTGCTCTTGTTGCTTTTGCTGTCTTCCACCATCATGAATGGTCGCCCCATGCCATATGCCACTCTGCCTTGGAGCCAGCTGAGTACGGACTGAAACCTTAGCAAACTGTGAGCTAAATAAACCTTTCTTTCCTTAATTCTGGGTGTTGGGTATTTTGTCTCAGCTTCAAGAGAAAAGTAACCAAGACAAGGCACATGGAGATGAATTTGACAAAGGCCATGCAGCTGGCGGGGGAAGGAGGGACACAGTAGTCAAGTTCTTGAGCCCATGTTCCTTGCACATTTCACAGAAGCTCCTAAGGAATCATCTGTGCCACACACCAGCCCACAGCTCCTCCAGAGCTCAAATCCCACCTGCAGCATGAGTGCTTCCTAAGCCACTCTGATTTTCAAAGACAAGTATTTTCTTTTCTCTAAATGTAAAATGTAAGATATGGCAAAGCCACCCAAGATATCTATGAATTCAAAACAGCAGCTGTGATATTGTTTTCAAGTATTGACTTCAAAATATTTTCTCTGACCGACAGCTCATAAGTGCCCACTTTTGAGTGGAGTATAATTAATCACCATATTTTGACCATCATGATGCAAACTCACCATCAACGGTCAACCTGCAAAGTGACCAGTTCTCCAGCTGCTCCCCACCTCCTCCTCTTTACCCACCATGGAGAAATAACTCCACATTCTGGAGCAAAGCAAATGGAAGCAAGGAGTGGAGGGAATGGGAGAATGACATCCTTGCCCAGGGCAAAATCTCCAGAACTGGCAGGCAGCAGGCAGCATGGAATAGTGGAAAATGAGGTCGAATTAATCTGAATGCCAAGACCAGCTGTGCCACTCTGTGAGGACTCTCAGTTCTCCACTTGTGTAGTGGGAATAATTGTAGTACCACATTCCATCAGACATTCAAATACATACAAAGCCACTTATATACTCTAAAGCATTGTAAAGATATAAAGGATGCTAATTACAAATAAATGTGATCAAGAAAGAAAATAGTAAAGGGTGGTTATTACTAGCATCGTTGTCATTATTAATATCATCACTGTATGCGTGAGTACCGTGATTCTGTCTTTGCTGTTGTCACCCTCAGCAATGCCTCTTGAGCTGAAGTGCAAAGCCACCTCCTCAGCCTTGGGGTAGTTGTGTTGTTATACACAAGACCGAGAGAATCACTACTTTTTGCCTATAAAGTGTTAAAAGTCAATGCATCAAATGTGTCTCTGCAAATTTCACACCAACCATGGGCTCACACCACTGAATCCTTCAGAGGGCAGATCTTGCGGACACCCACTTGAGGCTGCCTGCTTCCTGACATGGTTACATCTCCACGGGTTCTCCTACTGCACAGAGTGCATGGCCATGGCACGGGCTCTGCATCCCAAAGAAACCTGCCATCTGAAAAGTTCACAGTAACAGCCTATTCACGGGCTGCTGCTTCTCCGTGCCTCCGAATGAATGGTCTCGAATCTGCTTGTATGTCCCAGGGGAGGCAGACTAGCAGCTTTTGGGGGGTCTTCCCCTTCTTCCATCCTCATGCTCTGTTTTCAGCTCTAGCTACAAGGATTCTTGCCCATCTACTTTACACAGGATGGGAGACCCATTGGCACACAGGGTGGCTGTGATGCTGTCCCCGATCCCTGTGTCATCTCCCATCTCAACCCCTTAGTCACTGCTCTGCATGTCAAGCAGCCAAATGATCAGACTTGCCTACACCCCTTCACAGAGCTTCTGCTTGTGCTGCCTGCTGGTCTAGGCAAGGCACAGACCTGGGGAATAGGAGTGACACTCCCAGCCCTACAGATGGTTATGTGACAAGTTGCTTGGTCTCTTTGTGCCTCAGTTTCCCTATATTTAATAAAGGACAATAACGGTGTCATCCACCCTGTGAACCCATTTGGCACGGTAAGTGAGAACAGTGGCTGGAAAGTGGTAAGTGCTATGTCTGGTACGTGATAAATTCTTAGTCGCCGTGGGTTGCTGATGTTATTATACCAGCATTATCGCCGTCATTGTCATCTTTATCAGCCCTAGCTCAATCAGAGAAGCAGAACCAGTAGAAAATAGATAGATAATAGATAGATAAGTAGATAGATAGATAGATGATGGATAGATGTACTATATATCTGATACCCATGCGGATTCATTGTAGTAAAGCAGCTTATGCAACTGTAGCGACCCTCTTCATAATCCAGAGTGGGTGGAGTAGGTCACGAGGAAGCAAAGATTGTGAGCAGCCAGAAGAACCTGGAACTCATCACCACAGGTAGCAGCCATGAAGGAAGAGAGGCGGGCATGACGGGGAGAACGCAGAGCCAGTGGCTGTTTGGAATCTTTGCGCCCAGGGGAGCCCTAAGCCTTCTTTGAAGTGTTCGCCTCATTAGGTCGGATCACTGTCCTTGTTTGTTTCATGCGCAGTCGGCTGGTTAGGGCCTTTAATCGCATCCTCAGTTCCCTTCCCAGCAGCACCTGGGTTCATGTTGGCTTGGGTAACTGGGCAAAGGCGTGAACATGACACACAGTGGCTGCCTTTCTCACCTGGACGGTGCTTCCTCAGCCTCCAGGACCCCACCAGGGGTCCCTTCTCCTAGAAGGTCTTTCTTGGCCCTCCAGGCTGGTTTCCACTCTCTTTCCTAGGCTCAGCTCTCTTGACTTAGCATAAAGACCTGGGCAGGTCCCACCAGAATGGAAAGTGGGTTCCCACACCCTGCTGAGTGCACAGAAGGGTTTAATCTACCTCTGCTGACCCAGGGCTAGCAGCAAGCTGTGGCAGCTCCAGGCTTCTCTGCGTCCCACTTGGAAAAGGTGGGAGCGTGGCTGGGTGAAGACCATCCTGTGGGAGAGCCTTCCCCAGGAGAGCATAGGATGAAGCAGGAGTGACTGGGGAAAGTGCTCAGCTCCTCCAGCTGGTTCGCTGCTTCATCTTGTCCCAGATCTTTTGTGTGGAGATCTTAGTTCAAAAGCCAGTTTGTCTTAAAGAAGGAACACATTGAAATTGTTAGAGTTGGGCTGATTTTGTCAACAGAGTTGGAGGATAAGGAAGAAGCTGAGACAATCTGAAAACACTTTTAAGATTTTACCAAAATGTATGGCCTCATTGCCAAGGCTTTCCAGGGCCGTAGAGGGAGCCAGCCCATGCAAGTGAGGGGTCCCCACATGCAGCTGAAGTGCCATGTACGTTGCATGTGTGTCTGTGTGCAACATGTAGGACCACAATCCCACACTAAATCTCACAAAAGAATGCTGTCTCCAAATCCATAAAGAGGCAATAATAATATGTTGTTGGGAGCGTTAGGCAAAACACTGTTTCTGTCAGTGCTTATCAGGGTGCCTTGGGTCCCAGTGAGGATCAGTAAATGTCAGTCATTATTAAATGTCACCTCTCCCATGATGTTCAGCGGAGCTCTTGCACTGTCACAAACTTCTGCTGCAGCTGTGACACCTTCACCACAACCCTCCCTTCCAAGCAGTGGTGCATTTCAAGGGCTATTCTTTTGTCCCCTTTACCTTTGATCCCAGCACCTATCACAGAACATGATGCCTTCTAGTGACTCAAAAGTGTCTGTTTTCCTGGGACCCGGTAAGTGTAGAGGATCTTTTGGAAGCATGTCCCTTACATCTGGATTCTGTCCTATCTGCTCTGCTCTGGAGGGTACTCTAAAAACCCCATCTTCCTTCCTGCTAGTGGTGCCAGCCCAGGGCTGGGCCCAGGTGACCCAGCTTCTTCAGCAGGTGGGGGGCGCTGTACTCAGCAGAAAGTCTGCTTCTGAGAAGGTGATAATCTTCCTGGGGCCTCTGGGGCCTCATGAAATGCAGCTTATCCTTCATGCAGGGGAAATGACACTGCTTTGGAAGACAGAAAATATTCACAGGGAGAACTACCCTCTGTGAGCTGTGCCGGGCTCCTTGCTCCTGTGCTCCTGAGCTCTGCACAGGCGCTCAGAATCACCCATCAGGAGGGATGCAGTGAGACTACTGTCTGCAAATCAGTCTTCTCCACCCAAGAAGTTTCACTTCCCGAGGATGTCTCATTAGCTGCTCTTCGCTGAGTTAGTTTGTACCACAGCATGAATGCATGTGCCGGTGTCAAGGAAAACCAGCTCTCCCTCTTTGCCTCTATGCCGCAGTTCTCATGTCTTGCTAATGCAAAATAACCCTTATCCATTTAGGCCCCAGTTTCTGTTGGGTCTGAGGGTGATTTTCAATGCCCAAGAGGGGTAGGCCCTCACTAGGCTCCTCCACCTTTCACTCCTGTTATGGCCACGTGACTCAGAACTGAAGACACATGGCAGCACGGCCTAGGGCCAGGAGACCCATGAGCCACTGACAGTGATGAGGATTTACTTTGACTGCAGCAACCTGGGAAAAACAAGGAAAGGGTAGTGAATTTTCCTAAAAATAAAGGTATTAAATTTAATGGGCCAGTTTTATTATTGGATTAAAATATTTTTTAATTAAGAATGTAATCAAAATGGTCACTTTTTAAAGTACAAAATCAAAAGTTGGTCCCCCACACCATCTTTACTTTTTTATCATTTTACTAGTTCTCGGTATCTAGGGGCCTGGGAACCTTAATTTGGACGTAGAGCTCAAGGTGTGTTCCATTTGCAAGTCTCAGAGAGGCAAGACCTAAGAAATCATCCAGTATTCCGGGCTCCAGCCCATTCCCAGAAAGGGCAACTCAGGCGTCACCTTCTGTACTGGAGTCACATGTACGGCTCCTGCACCTGCTGATAGGTCAAACAATTTTTCCAGCCTCGTCTTCTGCCTCATCTACACCCATCTGGTCAAGGTGGTGTAAGGATGAGAGGGCTCAAAAGCTTGCGTCAAGCTCAGGTTCTGCCCTTACTGCCAACTCTGTGATATTGAGACTCAGCCTCCACACTGAGAAAGAGGAACCTCACTGACCTCGCTGCAGCACCTAGCAATCTCAGGAAACATATCCCTGTCCCCAAAGCAGCAAGTGCAGATTCCAGTTCAAGAGGCCCTGTGTATGGGTTCAAATGCACATCCTGAAGGCCTAGTTCTAAGGGATGCACCATACCCTCCAGTATGGAAAACTTGGAATTGCTCTAGAAGACTAATTGTAAAGGACATTTGGTAATCATCAGCCCGTTGCACCAATTTATTTTATAATCAAGATTTACTGAGGCCTAAAATAAGACTTCCAAAATCACATAGGACTAGAATCAGTGTCTGCAGCTCACAAATTAATGCTGTTAAAAAAAATTGGTATAAGAAAGGGGTGTAGATGTAGATGTGTTAGTGGCTGGGGCAAGGTCTTTGAATCTGCAGTATGGTAAAGACAGACTTGAATTTAAATTTCACCTTCATCATATTCCCATTCTGATTTGGGAAGATTACTTAACTTCTCCATGTCTCAGTATTTTCATCTACAAAAGGGGGTTAAAATATCTCTATGGCACAAGTATTGCAAAAATTAAAATGAGGTTGTATATAGTCTTAGTGTGCTATAGCTGCCCTAAGAAAGTGCCACAGACCAGGTGGCTTAAATTACAGAACTTCTGGAGCCAGAAGTCCAAGATCCAGGTGTTGACAGTATTGATTCCCCTAATGGCCATCTCTTCCTTCCATCTTCTGGTGTTCTTTCTTTGTGTGACTCTAACCTTAACCTAATCTCTTTTGCCTTTAAAGACCCCAGTCATGTGCCAGGTGCGGTGGTGACGCACTCCTGTAATCCCAGCACTCACGAGGCTGAGGCCAGAGGATTACCATGAGTTTGAGGCCAACTGGGCTACCTAGTGAGTTCAACATCAGCCTAAATTATACAGCAAGGATACAAAAAGCAAAAAGACCCCAATCATATTGAATTAGAATCCACCCTAATGCCCTCACTTTTAAGTCTTAATCATTTCTGAACATAATAACATTCTGAAATACTGGGGAGTCAGGATTTCAGCATATGAATTTGGGGAAGTGAATTGGTCAGCTTTCTCATCACTGGGACACAACAGTGGACACCCCTAACTTAAAGGAAAACAGATTTATGTCAGTTCACAGTTCAGAGATGTCAGTCCATGCCCAGCTGGACCCACAGAGATACCATAGTGGAAGGTGTGGCAGCTCAGTTCATGGGAGCTGAGAAGCACAACCTAGAGGAAGAGACCCGGGAAGGAAAGGAACCAGACATTCTCTGCGAGGTCACATGCCCATGGGCCTCCCAGGCACACCCAGAAGTTCACTTTATTAATTTGCTTAAGTCTCTTAATTCCCTTAAACTGACAATCCCAGCTGTCAAGGGAAAGGGATGTGGTTCAACCCCTGACAGTACACAAAGCACAATAAATATAGACATATATGATATTATAGCATTATGTACTGCCTGTTATCATGTACTGTCTCATTTCAGAGAGGAGAAACTTAGTATAGAAAAAGTCTAGGTAAAGGTGTTTCTGCACAATTTGCTGTCATTAGGGCTGTAAACTTGTTCCTCGGTCTCTGGGCAACCTCTGCCTGCACTGTCCAAAAGAGTAGGGACAGACTGCTTGTGGCTTTTGAGCATTTAAGATGCAGTTCAGATGAATCAAGCTGTAAGTATAAATCACACACCAGATTTTGAAGACTAAGTAGGAGAGAAAGAATGTAAAATATCTCATTAGCGATGTTCAGGTATTGGTTCCATGTTGAAATTATAACTTTGTTGAAATGATGTATCGAATTCAATAAAAGTATTATGAAAATTCACTTCATCCTTTTATTCCCTTGTTTTTATGTGGCTTCTCAAAAAATTAAATCGCACCTGTGTCTCAGAGAGTATATTTCTATGGATCAGCACTGTCTGAGAAAGTGGAAAAGACAGCGTCTGTGAGCTATGCTAGTATTTCTTAAGCTTGGTTCACCAGCACAGTCACTTGAGGAAGGAGGGTAGAGGGATTATCCTGAATATGATTTCCCAGAATCTTCCCCTAGAGTCTCTGTTTTTGTAGGTCTGAGAATCTATATTTCTGGATATACGCCACGCACTACTGAAACCATGCATACATTATCTCCTTGAATGCCCACATCAAACCCATGTCAACATATTAATTTTTCAGGTGAAGAATTTGAGAAGATTAGGTATCTGTCCCTAGGTCTGTCACCTAGTAAGTGGTAGAAGAGGGGCTGATTCCAGGGCCTCTAACTTCACAGCACTCAGGGTGCGTCCCCCTACTCTAATGACCCCCAGCCCCACAGACTGTAAGTCCACTATTGCCAGACCTCGGGGCAACACTGAGCACAGTAGCTGCCGCATGCCGCTAAAAGGCAGACCCAACCCTTTGTACTCTGGGGTGGCAAAGAGAGTCCCTGCCCTGTTCCTGCCCAGGGCATCTCTGGAGAAGATAAGAAAGTTGAGTCCATGATTAAAATAATAGAATCCTCCTCATGGAGTACTGCAAATACAAGGGGCCTTGCTGATTACCTAACTTCCCACTACCCAGACGGAAAACCCAAGTCCAAAGTGGAGATGCAATTTTTCAAAAGTGACAATAGGAGGTGGGACTAAGATCCCAAGTGTTGCAAGGGGAAAGCGCACAGCCCCTTCCTCTACATCTGTGTGTTTCACACATATCAGCAGCATGCTGTCCTGGAAACACCTTTCCTGGAAAGCCCAAGTCTAAGCAGAGGGCAGGAGAGCCAGTCTGAGGAAGGTGGGCATGGGCTGGCTCAGACCCCCACCCTTGGCTCACCCTTCTCCTGCAGCGGGCAGCCTCTAGAGTCCTGCCGTCCAACACTTTGCAGGTGGCTGCCCTCCCATCTGTCCCCAGTGACAGCCCTCCTGGCTTAGGCCAGATGCATAACTAATGCTTTACATGCATGAATTCCTTTAGACCTTATAATCACCTATAGGGAGGTCGCCATCTGTGTTTTACAGACAGGAAACTGAGGCACAGAGAGGTTAAATAACTTGCCTAAGATCTCACAGTGATGAGTAAGGATCAGAGGTGGGATTGAACTCAGGCTGCCTGATTTCAGAGCATGAGCTCTTACCCATGATAATCAACAAGATGGTGGCTGCCCTTACTCCGTGTAACTCACAGTCAGGTGGAGATAGATGATCATCTGATAAACAGAGAAGTGGGCTAACTTCTGCCAGCCGTGGGTGCCAGAGAGGAAACTGCCTGATGTGGTGACAGAAAAGGAAGGAGCGGAAAGGATGCTCGGGACTGTCCCGAGGGGCATTTGCTCCTGAGCTTGGTAGATGAGAAGGGCCCAGCCATAGACGGAGGGCTGGGGGAGACTTCCAGGCAGCGCAAATAAGAGGTCCAGAGGTCCCGCAGCAAGGAAGCTTTAGATGTTCCAGGAGGAGCAAACTGACCTTTGTAGCTGGAACAAAGTGGAACAGGGAGAGACGACATCGCCAGGAGCCTGAGGGCGGCTTTCTTTGGATGTTGTTCTCCCCGCACACAAAGTCCCTGGAGGGTTTTAAGCAGGAGAGACTCCTGATCAACTAATCTGCAGTGCAGGAAGAATAGTCTCTTTAACAATTGCTGCTGGGGCTGCATGTGTAACTCAGCGGTAGCGCATTTGCTTAGCATGCACGAGGCCATGCGTTCCATCTCCAGCACGGCAAACACAGAAAGGTAAAAAGATAGACTGCAGACACCCGGTGCTGCAGCGTTTCGATATCCTTCGGCCAAAAACAATGCACTTAGATCTAAACCTCATGGTTAACGGAAAAAAGTTCAAAGTGGATCAAAAATGTAGATGTTAAACTACGAAGCTTGTAGGAAAACTCAGCTAAAATCTTTAGAACCTACAGGTAGGCAAAGACTTCTTAGGCAGAACTCAACATGTATGATCTATGAAAGAAAAAAATTGAATTTCATCAGAACCGAAAACTTTTACTCCGCAAAAGACCTCATTAAGGAGATGAAAAGCCAAGATACCGCTTGAGAAAGAAAGTCTGCCAAGCACCCTCTGGATCCAGAACGTGTATCTAGCGCATGTACAAGCCTGTCTGCCTGGACACCACACTGCAGGAGGCAGGGAGGCTGAGGGAAGCTCCTGCAGGAATCCCCTGGAGAGGGCGGTGACTCGGATGGTCCTGCCAGGGAAACATCGGGCAGACTGGAGACACAGCTACGTGTGGATCCAGAAGGAAGGTCCAATTTCCAAAGGACTGGATGTAGAGTGTAAAAGAAAGAAGAGAAGCGAGGATGGCGTCTGCTGTGAAGCTTGAAGCGCTGAGGCCATGGGAGGCCGTTCACTCAGATGTAGACCACCAGGCACCCAGGGAGGGAGGCGGAGTCACTAAGGCTGTTAGCTTGGGGAAGCCCACCTGAGAGAGGACCACCATTCACAGACCGCCTTGTCTGCCTGCTTCATAGTCAGACGCCCCTCAGTTCTCTCTCTGCCCGCAAAGGCCGTGGCACTGTGGTTTTGTGTGTTCCCCTCCCCACAAAACTGTCGGCACAGCTCTACTTTTGGAGAATTGGCTAAAGGGAGGTAGGACTCTCCCTGCCCACCCCCTTTACCCACATGCCCGCCCTCCTTGCCCGTCTCCCTGTCCCCCCACCCCATCATCCACACTGTCTCCACCCCTCCCCATGCAACAAGAGGGACAGCATTGATCTCAGAGCCCCAGAAGGCAATTCTAAGAAATCTGTACACAGGCAGATGCCTGAGCAAAGCAGGCAGCACAAAACCAGCCACTGAGAAAGGATGTGGAGAGGAGCCTCGGGCCCCTGCCACATCCAGCAGCTCCTAGGGCCACAACCTGGCCGCTTCTCACAGGAAATCAGCAGATAGCAGAAATTAGACTGTGCGGTCCTCAGCAAACTTTGAACACAGGTAGGTTGGAAAGCAAACCTGGTAGGAAAATGTAGAAGAATGGGAGCCCCAACCCCTGAGCAGCATCCCACCTCAGAGACTCCTTCCACACCCTGAGTTTCCTCTGGGGTCACTGTCCACTACCACGCTTTGCTTGTACTTACTACCCTACCCCTGTCTATTCTGTGCCAGTCCCTGTGTTAAGCTCCTCATACACATTTGCTTATTATAGCCATTTCACAGATTGGAAAAAAAAAAACTAAGGCTCAAAGCAGTTAAAAAACTTGCTCTGGGCTATATGTGTTGGTAGAGCCCAAGAGCCTGATCCAGTCTCCCTGGCACCAAAGCTTCTCGCTGCCCCTGGACAGAGCAGATCTGGCTCCCCACCAGCCCCTCCCCCTTACCCTATTCAGAGCACCCCCTCCACATGAGCGGGGCCTGAGCCGACAATTGGCATCTGGATATCCTGGACAGGGTCTATTACCCACATCCTGACTCCAGAAGGTTTGCTTGTGCCTGACTTGCCCAGTTCCTACCAGGTGGAACTTGTCAAAATTCTAGCATGTTAATTAACTTACCCAAGAACCTGGCTGAGCATGCGTCTTAGTTGTTCGCCTCATTGCTGGGATACAATACCAGACAACCACAAGTTAAAAAAGGAGGAAAGGTTTCTTTTTTATTATTATTTTAAAGAGAATTTTAAAAACCAGTGAAAACAGTACAGAATTTCAAAACAAGATGATAGGAAACTAACAGTGGTTATTATGTTGCATACTGTTATCTTCAAAGTAGTTGCTCCAATTAGCACATATAGGCATGTAAAACCGATCAAACAATGTAAGCACCAACTGTTCTTTTCCATGGACTACTATGGTTCACAGTCTATGGAGATTTCACTGCATAGTTGGCTGGCTCCAAGGCAGCATGGCAGAGAGGCACAGCAGAGTAGAAAGAGTTCAAGATATTATGCAGGAAGCAGAGCTACCAGAGGAGGAGGGAGAGAGACACTGTTCACCCTTCCAGGCCATGTCCCCAGTGACCCACCTCATCTAACCAGGCTTTATCTCCCAAATCACCTTTAGATATAAACTAGTCAGTGGACTAATCCACCAGTATCCTGCCCCCTGATCCAATCACCTCCCAAAAGCCCCGCCTATGATTACATGAGGCTTTTGGGGGACATCTAGATATAAATGTAACAGCACAGATTCAAGCACAGGTCTCTGTGGTTCTACAGCTTGCGGTTTACAACGGACCTGAAGTTTCTTTTCTGTACACCTGCCCCCAAGTGGTGAGGTGCACGCCTTGCACTGTCTCCCCAAGAGCAAGATGCATTTGCACTGGGCTTTTCTACTCCCCTCCTTCACTCTTGCTGGTAAGCTGCAGACATTCCTGTTACAACGGGGTGGGCATTGGTGGGTCAAGATTTTTGGAGGCATGACCAGCCATTGGCGCACTTTGGATCTGCCACCCCGGGGATGTAGCATGGCCTGGCAGTCTGAACCACAGCTTCTTGTTGCCAGCCTTCTGTCCCAGTGCCAGTTGTCCCCACCAGCTGTGGGACATTGTGCAATGCATTCACTCTCTACATCTTGGTTTTATCATCCATAAAACTAAGGTACCGAAAGTCCCTGCCGCACAGGACTGTGGGAGGAGTAAGTGATTTGGATATGAAGGCATTTGAACAGTGCCCAGCGTGCAGGAAACGCCCAGTGGATTTCAGCTTTTGTTTTGGTGTTGCTGTCACCCCATTCAAACCCATTTGCTGGCTAACCCACTCCTTCTCCCCACTTCAGTAGGCAGAACGTCCTGCCTTGCTGATTTCCCCCGCACCTTCCCTGCAGCCCCCAGCCAAGGACGCCGGCGAGAAGCTGCTGCCTTAGGCTTGTCTGCCCAGGGCTGAATGCCTGAGACCTCTGGGGGTGTTGAGAATGAATACGAGACAAAAGCCTGAGCTGGCTTTGTAGCTAACCGAACTGATTAAGCTGCACGTTAGCTGGGGATAAAGCTTCTTACCGAATAGCCAGACTTTTGCTGAGCCTGGATGATAAATTCATTCTTAATACACTGATAATAAAAAAAGACCTTCCCACCACCGTTGAGTTCCCAGAGGCTTATGCGCTTTCTCTGTGTTGAACACCGCCATCTAGAGGGAGTCTGTGGAATCACATCCTGTGCAAAAGCAATCTTTTTTTCCCCCCTAAGAAACATCAGAACTTAACGCAACCGGTAAAAGGTTCAAAGCAGCACCCTGGGAAGCCAAATGTGTTTACAAAATGACTGCCAGTAGTTACTTATTATCCTGGAGATGGTATCCTTCTGATTGCATGCCCTCCTGCATGGCTCAGTTATCCCAGAGACTCTTAAAACAGATGAGGCTTTGGCTCTTGTGATGTCTACTCTCATTGAAACAGACTTTTTTCTTGAGCACCTACTCTGTGCTGAGTACCACACAAGCACTGCAGGGCACACGGGATTGAGAAGGCATGGCCCCACTTAAGAGGCCAATATGGGAATAAGTATAAAAGGATAAGATTACTTTTAAAAAATGTCAGAGTAGCCTACGTGCCCTACATAGATAGCTATCCCAGAGAGGGGGCTTGGCGGGAGTGAGAGGAAGGGAAGAAGGGAATGGTTAGCACTTTATGGTGATCTTCCATGTGTCTGGACACTGTCTCACTTAATTTTCACTCTTGCTCTCTGACTCGATGTTTCCTATCTCATAGAGGAGGACGTGGAGGCTCAGGGAGGTTAAGTCTCTTGGCCAATGTTGTCAGCTGAGAGGTGAAGAAGTCAGAATTCCAACCCAGACTCAAAAATTCTTCCTGCGGTGCCAAGATGTCTGTGGAGGAAGAAGAAATGGGTAGGAAATTGGATCTTGAATTATCTTCGTGGCTACAAGTGTTTATTCCCAGGAGGTGCATTTGATTTGCAAAAATATCTTTCTGAGACAAGTCATTGAGGGATCATAAGACTGGAGGCTTTTTTATGTGCAAAGTTTGAGGCTCCGGTGTGAAAAATGGTTTTTGCCCAGCTTCTGATGAACGAGCAAAAGGTCTTTCTCCACGTCTGATAAACAACAGCAGTTTAGGGAGGGGGCAACGTTGGTGGAGGCCCACATTCCTTCAGTGCCTCCACTTGTTGCTTGTCCAGCCTGCACAGTCTTTCCCACCCGCCCCTCTAGCTCAGAGACATGGAGACAGGGACCAATGAACGATGTACAGACCTTTCTCAGTTCCCCCAGGTCTGGAACAGGAGCAACTCTGTTCCCTGCAGAGATGAATCATGAGCTTGGAAGGAGAGAGGGCCCCTTTGAGGAAGCTCAGTGAGGTGGCGGCAAAGCCAATGGGCCACTAAGTACATGCAGGCTCAAGCTGCCCCACTTCCCCTTATTTCCCAGAAGAGAGGCTGATGGGGGCGGTGCTGCAATCCTGGGGACCCTCCTCACCACACATACCCCAGCAGGTATATGAGAGTCGGTGGAGGGGAGCAGGAAGAGAAGAGGTAGTCATGGAAAGCTTCCTGCAAGAGGTAGGCCAAGGTCTGCCTGAAAGAACAAGAGCGGTTGGTGTCCCCTGGTTTTCTTGTCACCACCATAGGCCCAAATCTGTGACCTCGGAGGACTTTCACTAATGTCACAAAGAAAATGTGTACACAGAGGTGCTCTTTTTTCCAGGGTGCCTCCAATCTGAATGCTCCTTTGCCATTCAGATGTGGCCAGCTAGGAAATACCCTCCCATCGCAGCATGGCGATCTCAGCACAGATCTCCAAGTGGCAGAGCATGAGACCTCTCTATGCACAGAGCCAGCTCACCGTGCAATGGGTGATTGACCTGGAGCTGCAGTCTAGTTGTTCGAGTGGATGGGTCCTGTGGGCTGGTGGGTTGGAGGCTGGAAGGGCTGGCGGTTTTCCTTGGTGACCGCAATTCAAGGGATTCTCCTGTACCAGTCACAAGTCCCTACAATTTTGTCCTCAAATCCCAAGACTCTTCAGTAGACACATTTCAAGGCACAAATGAGGTTACCACTGATGATGAAGGCTGATGGTCCCTATAAATCACACGGCTTCTATGCTTGTTCCTTTCCCAGCCATTCATTCATTCATCTATTCCTTAGATACTTCAGGCAGCAGGAGTTTAGGCAGAAGCCCGGAGGAACAGTGTAATTTATTCTAGGAAGCTCAAGGGACTCAGGATGGTCAGTGGCTAAACCTGAGGGAAGTGGTGATAGGTGGCAGCCCTGCAGGGTCATCAGGAGCCAGCTCACAAAGGACTGGGCATTTCATGGCCCACTGGGGTGGACATCAATGCAGGGCTCTCAGAAGGGGAGCCCCAAGGTCCTGTTACTGCTTAGAAGAGCGGGATGGAGGGAGCCAGGCAGAGATGGGAAGTCACCCAGGAGAAGTCCAGATGCACAGCAGAGCCAAGCCAGCGGCAGCAGGCACTGACGTCATTCTTATTACTTTTCACAGCGGCAGGCCCAGTGCAAGGGGACCCAGTGGAGTGTATTGTAAAACTCTGATTTTCTCAAGAGGACTGAAACTCGGAAAAGTGGTTTACCCAAGGTCACAGCGGAAAGATGTGAAGGGCTCTCTGTAGAGCCCAGGCCTCCAGTTCCTGACCAAGGACTCACACAACATCCACTGGCTCCTCTGGGCTCCACGTATGGGCTTCTCCCTCCTTCCCTTTCTGGCCCAGATGTTTGGAGGAGGGTTTCTGGGCCCAGGGCCAGCAGCCCTACAGTAGCTGTCTGTCTGGATTTTAAATGTAAAGGAGCACTCTGTATTTTATCTGGCAACCCTACTGTTCAGCCAACTCTAGTTACCAAAACAGAGTATCATAGCCTGGGAGGCTTGTAAACAAGCACCTCCCAAAAACATCACCCCCAAGTACTGTCACCCTCGGGACTAGGTTTTAGCACATACTTTTTGGAAAGGCACAAACATTGCATCCATAGCACCTTCCCTCTAAGTCATGGCAGGTCAGAGTCAAGGGCATCCCCCAAAAGAAAGCACAAAAGGGGAGGCCTGAACTTGGGTAAATTTCACTGTTAAGAGGTGAACAGAAAATTGTGGCTTTGCACAGATTTCGTTCCCTCTGCTTGGACATTTACTCATCACATACAGAGCAAGACAGAGACAGAGAGAGAGAGACAGATGGAAAGAGAAAGAGGCAGAGACAGAGACAAATAGAGAGAGAGACAGAATAAATCACTCTCAAGCTTTGGACATTAAACCGAGATCACCCGTGGGTTTCCGAGCACCATTCTCGGGACGTATCTCCTGTGAATTTTTATCTTCATGGATTCAACTACCAGGGACTAACCTGATGGTCTGGATTTCCTCTCTCCATGAATACCTATTAATGATCCCTAATGAACCAGAGACTCAATATGCATTGAAAAAACTCATTGTACCTAAGAAGAAATAAATGTGCTGACTTGTCAGATAACTGACTTGCCCATGAAGGACCATGGAGATCCTTAGTCCTAGGATGGTACCTGTGGCTGACAGTTCTGGTTTCTTGCCATATATCCAGATTCCACCTCCTTACTTACAAAACTTTGTTTTTCCTGAGAGGTAGAAATGGATCCAATTAAAATGCTTATTCTAGCTGGGCATAGTGGTGCACACTTGTAATCCCAGCATTCTGGGAGGCTAGCACAGGAGGACTGCAAGTTCAAATCTATCTTGAGCAACTGCAACTCAGAGAATTAGCAAGACCTCATCTCAAAATGAAAAAGGCCTAAGGATACAACTCAGTGTAAAGGTCCTGGATTGAATTCCCCAGTACCCAGTATCTCTCTCTCTCTCTCTCTCTCTCTCTCTCTCTCTCTCTCTCTCTCTCTCTCTCCCTCTCTCCCTCTCTTTCTCTCACACACACACACACACACACACCCATACATACACATGTTATTTCCCCAAGCTCGCATTCAGCAAGGTGTTGCCATGTCATGCAGTTTTGGTCATTGAGATAAGAAGTCTGCTAGGAATTATTGGTAAATGCATTCTTTCCAAATATAAGTATGTTCCCCTGTCCCTTCTTCTTTCTTTTTCTTCTTGCTTAGAAATGGAGGCAGGAGGCTGAGTGGACCAGCCATGCTGCAATCATTGGGACAATGATACTCCTTTCTCTGAATCAGGCTGCCCTTATAATACGCTGCCCTAAGTGAAAGTCTAGTCACCCACAGATATGCCTGAGGCAGACATCACAAGTCGATCACAGCACTCTTTCCCAGTGAGTCTAGAGAAGACCCTGGATGCTTACTTTTCAGACCAGAGCTCCACACAACCATTGCCAATTGATCAAGGTTGAACTTTGGGTGAAATGTATCAGCCACGTCTGACCTAACCCTAACTTTTCCCTGACCCATTGTTGTCAATAAAAATGAGGGGGAAAGAAGAGGCACAGAAAGAACAAACTAAAGTAGCAGCCAGAGTTGGGAGCAGGTTTCCTACGTCCGAGCAGCCTAATTCAGAGGGAGGAGTATGACTCGGGACCAGAGATCCCCCAGCTCTTACCAGGACTATACTCCTTCCTCCCTGTGTGACAATGCACATGTCACTTCACCTCTCTGAGCTTTAGTTTTCTTAACTGTGACATGGAGATACTGTCACAGAGCTCACTGAATGGTTGTGGAGTCTATTCCTACAAAAAGAGAAATTAAACTTAGGCGGCACTTGGTACATCAGGGTGAAACTGTTCTCTTTGCCCTTCCCCTCCCTTCCAGGACAATTCCAGAGAACAAAAGTGGCCAAAGTTAGAGAAGCACAGTGGATAAGTGAGACGGGAGTTTGGTATGAGTTTCTCAGAATGAATTATGTTTCCTCCTCCCCCGTATGAATGTGTGACTTCGCCAAAAGCGAAAAGAAGCTAATTCCCCACTCAGCTGGGCAGCAGGCTCCCTGCCTTCGGAGGCTTTAATGACAAGACGGGGTGTGAAAAGTTATTAGTTAGGAAAGAAACAGCTCTCTCCAGTTGCTATTGCCTTCCCTCTGACCAGCTCAGCCTCAGAATCTAGCTGGTCACAAAGGTGGCAGCTAAACTAAATCCGACACACAAGCTTAAATGCGGCATGGCTCCTCTTATGCGAGCAACCCCCAGTGTAAATAAAGAGCAAAATAAAAGATAGATCATAGGAAGTCGGGAGCTGGAGTTTGTCCAGTTGGGAAGGAGATTATGAGATGGAGGGAGAGGGAGAGAGGGGAGGGAAAGGGGTGCTAAAGAACTGAGAGGTGCTGGGCACGTGTACCAACTCCTACCAAGGAACGTCATCCTCGTGTAATGCAAACACGCACTCATAAGAACTAGCCCCTGAAAAAGCTAGGAAGTATAACGATCCATTGTTTCAAATGAAGAAGAGGTTAGGTAACCTCAGCAAGGCCCCACAGCTGAAACTGGCATCTCAGCCCATTGCGCTGGAGCCCCGGCCCTCCCAGTCTCCTTCAAAGACAGGTGTTGGCCTTCAGCGTGACTTTGGGCAACAACCCTGGCGCACAGCTGGAGCCCAGGACACATTACTTTCCTTTCTTCTTCCTTTTCTAAAGTCAAGTTTTGGACTGAGTGGGCCTGAATGCATGAAAGTGATTGCCAATGTTTATCTGACCAATAGCTCCCCAAGAAGCATTGCCGGGGTTTGTACAGGCAGGAGCCCCCTACAGGCCCAGGCCGGGAACTCCAACAAGCTCAGCCCTCGGGCGACAGCAGAGCTTTGGGCCTTTGGAAAACGCTCATGGAAGTTCTGTGGGGGCCAGCATGAGTTCAGCTTCTGCCCATGGGCCCAGGCTCAGAGGAAGTAACACAAAAGAGGGAGAGGAAGGTGGAAACAAGATATGTCACGTAGGTGGGGAGTGTAAAAGAGAATTCGGGATGACAGCTGAGTCTCTGCATGGGGAAGGCAGGGTAACAGGACAGAAAATGCCCAGCTGAAGCACACAAGTCAGACACTCAAACACATTCGGGCTCTGCCACTCAGGGTGTAACCTTGGATGGGTTACCTTGACCTCTCTGATCCTTAGTTGGAGGAATAGTGATAATTTCCTCATGGTCAGGGAAAATATTCACCCAGAACACACTGGAAAGGCCCATGGGGCAGTACCCATGCCAGATGGCCCTACCACTGCTATACCATGTTATTAAGGGTTTATACTCTGATCCTGATGCCCAAACTTGTGTGAGGCAGAGCTCTTGGCTCAGGGGGTCTGGCACATAGGTAAGCAATACATGTCCTCTTCCATTCCCCATCAGTCCCTTTAGCAGTAGTAACCCCAGGTATATCTCTTGCTGACAGCCCATCATCCCAGGCAGGTGAGTCCCACCAAGCCACAGATGTTCCTTTATGCCAGAAGGTGCTATCCCAGCTTGCCAGCAAGTCCAAGGTCCTATCAGAGACCTCTCAATTAGCTTGTATTCTAGAAGACAAGTTCTGCCACCATCCCAGGGGGGAAATTGAAAAACCAACCCTGCAGGTTTCAACCTGAAAAACATTAATTCCATAAAGAGTTTTCAATTCTAACCAAGGAGAGCAATAAAGCTGTGAGTACCCAGCAGATGCAGGATGGGGAATTGCGTCTCCATGGGCTTGATTACCAAGAATTGGTTCCTGTTCAAGAGGCAGCTGGTTACAAGGGCGAGAGGCAGATTTACAACCTAGAAAATGTGGTGGGGTGCCTGGGAAAGAAATTAACAGCCTCAAACAGCAGTCAGAGCTGGCTAGAACAAACTTCTACATGCCCAGAATTGTGGCAGGTGCCTTACTGTCCAAAAAAGAAAAAAAAATTAGTAGTGGTGACACCCACAACAGCATCAAAAACAGCAAGCAACCTCCTGAGCCAACAGCGTACAGCAGCCAATGTCAAGGTGCCTCACAGGTGCACCCCTCCATGGGAGGTGCAACCCAAATTCCCAAGGCCACCTTTGGCTTCCAGAAGAAAACACTGGAATTTCAGGGTAGTGAGTAGTGATCTGCAGGCTTGTAGTTGGTTTGCTTTTCATTAATCAACAAATAAAGCCTCCCTCAAACTATATTTGGGAGAGAAAAAGTCATCAAGTTTAGGGATCAGGGCAACTTATCTTTGCTAATCACCCTCTACCACAGAGCTGTATGAGATGAAAGACACAAGTGGCCAGATACCTTTGGAAGCATTTTAAAAACATTAGCAAATCAGCCATTCCATTTCTTGAACTCCCACCTAAGGCCTCATCTCTTTGAGAGACTTCAGAAGTCACCAAGTTCATTATAGAGCAATTTCTTTGTGTCCCCCTCCCTAAAATTCATACGTTGAAACTCTGTTCTCCAATGTGATATGTCTAAAAGAGAAAAGTACAACAAAGTTAGTTATCGATGTCATTGGCTTTTATTTGCAATTCATGAATGAGAAGGTATCCATTCTATAAAATAAAATAGAACCTCCTACTGGACAATAGCAGAAGAATGGGTTGTATGAGATGGGAACAAGAAAACAAAATGGGAGAGCAGGGGTTAATTAGTTAACTGCAGGTTGCTATTTTTTTTAATGAGACAGGTGTACTATGCAATCAAGCTAGCCTTGAATTTGTGATGTAGCCCAGGCAGGCCTTGAACTCAGGGAGATCCCTGCACCTCAGCCTCCCAAGTGAGGGGACCATAAGTACACAACACCATACTAGGCAGGTTGTTTTCATAAGGGTTAAAGAGGGGACTGTGGCACTTATTACGCTGACTCAGGTAAACTGAAATCTTCTGCTTATAGAAAAAGTAAGTTTGTTTTGAGATCTACTTGCTTCTTTAAAGTCTCAGTTTAAGTGTGTGTCATTTAGCATGAGCAACTCCATTTTGGTTGTTCTGGTCTGTCAGAGCCCAAGGCAGGAGCTCAGCTCAAAATACCGTCTTTCATCATTTGGTTTAACAGATGGTGTTTGGAGACAGCGCCTGTGAGAGGAGACCAGGTCAGGAAGGTAGCACCCTGATGCATGGGATTAGTGCCCTCTTGAAAAGAGGCAGAGGAATCAGATGGTCTCCTCCTCTGCTCTTCCCTGTGCGAGGATCTAGCAAGAAGACAGCCATTTGGACAACAAGATGAGCCTTCATCAGACCGGGTCCACTGATCTTGAACTTCTCAATCTCCAGAACTGTTAAAAAAACTAAATGCTTACTGTTTTAGGTTCTTCAGTCCTGGCTAATTGTTATAGCGGCTCTCAACACTATTACACGGCACGACTCAACCCATACATAACAGATGGGTAAACTGGCCCAGAAGGGAGAAATGACTTGTTGGTGCTACCAAGAAAATCCTTGGCATGTGTAGGGCTGCAGTCCTGGCTTTCCATCCCACAGACCTCACTCTTCCTATAGCAACTCCTTCTACCTGTGCCTGCCTGCCACTTCTCATGTTAGCTGTGAGAATACTACCACTTCAAGTACACATAAAAACACAGTTCCCAATCTCTACTTTAACAGTGGATTATCTCTTCTTCCAGATTTAAGTTTCTTTAACCAAGAGAGAGCCACAAATTCATTACTTTGTGGGTGGGCAAAGGTGAAGTACATAACAGACAAGTATCTGTTTTTAAGGTAAAGATCCATAAATAAAGGTGGTCCAGCTTCAGAAAGAAAACATACCAGCCACTGTTATTTATCTCTGATCCCCCATGCCCCTAGGAAGGCACGGGATCATAAAATTTCAATAGATGTTGCTCATTGGCAGTGACAATACTGGCCTCTCTCAGCTCTTTTACATCCTCAGACTGAGCACCTTCTGCACTTGCTTGTGGATCTCTAAGAAGTAAAAGTGAATCCACAGTGTAATTACTCTCTCTTTAAGCATCTTGCATTTAAGTTCTAGATCCTTTAGATAATGGAAACAAGAATTGTACATTGTGTTTTAAATTAAACTGTTAAAGTCACTTTGTTAAAATGTATATGTAACTTTTTACAATAAGGAATGCCTGTTAGCTATGTTCCCACTTTTAAGGGAATCTATGCAGATGTTACACAGTTTGAGTTAATTGGAACTAAATCAGTGAAGCCCACAGTGGATGGGTTAATTATCTCAAGACTGAAGAATAAAATTCATGCCTAAGGCAAACAAAGTTTACAACTTTAACACCATTTCAAAACAAATATTCTAATAAACATAGTACCTTAAGTATTTGTACGGTTACAAGTTAGCTGGCCTTGGAACTTTTTAAATCTTTCAAGAACATTTTGTCCTTTTTAATGTGCATACAAGGTGAACAAAAAGCATGGTGAATGTGTAAATTAAAAATATATACAATATAGTAGAAGATTTGCCATTTATCTCCTTCAAAATATATCCCCCCTCACTTCATACACACCTATCCTGTTCTTCTGCCAGTTTCTGAATCAGTTCTGGAAATCCTCTTTCATCAGTTTCTTTTCACGGCTGCCTTAAGGTCCTGAATCCATTCAAAAACACTTACAGCAATTCCTGCCAAGTAAAAACATTATGATGTGTCTGCAACCACCTTATTCATTGAATCTAGCATCACACAACTCCTAGCTCTTCCCTAACATCAAAATTTCCATGAAAGGTAAACATTTTAAATGGATTCAGAACATCAAGGCAGCCACCATAGTCCAAATAAAAATACTCATGGAAGAGGACTTCTAGAGCTGTTACCAGGTTTGGGGGTGGTGGTCTCTCTCTAGAGATGGTTTCTAGGTTTTGTCTGTCTTGAGCAAAAAATTGGTCAAGACAAGCATAAAAGATATCAAGGTTTTACATTTATTAAAGGTAGGGAAATGAAACATGCTCTGCAGAGAGAGTTTTAGCCAAGAAAAAGTATGAAACAAACACTGTACAGCATGAAAGAACACAGGTGCAGAAACACCAAGGAAGACTGTCTGTTCTGTATCTCCCACTACTGGGGCTGAGGCCAGGTCTAGGTTTTCATAGGCAGAACTGCTCAAATTCTTGCGAGTGCTGAGGCTGGTACCCTCGACTGCATCCTTGTGCGGGGCTTTGGCAACTGTTCTGCATATGTCCAGGAATTTTGTAATTAACAGATCATGCCCACTTCCTCAGCTGGTTTTGCCACAGCCAAATCTACTGTCTCAAAACTGCTTTAACGAGTGGCAAAATGGTGGGATAAGTATGTTCAGTCTGAGAGGAAATCCTCTAGCAGTATTAATGACAATGTGTCTTTTATAGTAATACATTTATTTAAATTTAAACAGTCAGCATATGTTTTGACCCAACATAGATTAAATAGAATCTATAGGACAACCGGCTCTAAACTGATAGAGATTTGACTCAAATTTCATGGAAATTTGGGTGTAGATTATCCTCTAATCTCTTGTTATGGTTTGTGTCTAGATGTTCCCTCAAAGCCTCATGCACTTTTAGATGGGGCTTTTTCGGAAGCAGCTGAATGTCTAGAGTTTGTGATTGATTCATGGTTCAGTGCGTGAACTAAGGGTGCTGGGATGGATTGCTAGATCAGTCCACTGACTGGATTGGCGACCCCAGCAGTCTGGATAAGATAAAAGGGGCAGAAAGAGGCTTGTTTCTCCCTTGTTGCTCTTGTTGCTTTGCTGTCTTCCACTGTTATGAAAGCTTGTCCCTCTGCCTGACACCCTGCCTTGGAGCCAGCCGATTACAGACTAAAACCTCCACAAACTGTGAGCTAAATAAAACTTTTCCCCTTTAACTTTTAATGTCGGGTATTTTGTCTCAGCAACAAGAGAAAAGTAACTAAGACACCTCTCTCTTAGGATTTTTGTGAGTGAATTGATTCAAGGCCACCTTATATTCTTTGTTTTGTTTTGTTAGGGTTTCGTTAGGTAGCTCAGGGCAGCTTTGAACTCATTATGTGCCCCAGGCTGGGCTCAGCTCTGGAGGCAGCGATCCTCCTGTCTCAGAGCTGGGATCCAAGGCGTTCACCACTGCTCCCAGTACCAATTTATATGCCTAATACTTATGTCAACAGTATCTTAAAATGTCTCAAATTTCCTGCTTAAAAGTAAAATTTGGCCTCTGATTTCAACTCTTTTTATGTTTTACTTATTTATCGTTTGGTTTTGGTACTGAGGGTCAAACCCTGGGCCTTGAGCATGGTAAGCACGGGCCCCAGCCATCAGCTTTTATATTTAATGGAAGCTGATTCAAATATCTTTGGGGATTTTCTATTCCTGCCCGTACTAGTTGATATGAGAACATACATATATGAATATATTCAACATATCAGATACACACAAGGAGCTGAGGGGGTTTTCTCCAAAATCATCAGGTACATTTCCAATGGGCTGGTTTAAAATACAGACTCTGCAACACACAGGAAACACACCTTTGAAAGTGCAGCACAGCCACAGAGAAGACGGATGAAACCAGTTCATTAAGGGTTGACCTTGGGTGCCCATCAGAGAACACATAGCACAAGTATCACGAGATGCCAGAAAAAAAATCAGAAAGGCAGCACTTTCAAACATGACCCTGGAATTGAGTGCCAGGGCCGGTGCTCCAGATTTCACACGCTGACTTGCTACCAGGATGCTTCTCCTTCCATGAGCAACACTGTTCATTTGATCCGGGGCAGATAGCCGCAAGGCTGTCCTTATTTAATGGTGGTTGCTGATTATCCTAAACAAAGCCAGCCCAGCCTCCATGCATGGGTATCTTCTCATGTCATTGTCTATGTCTGTACTAGAGCTTCTTGTCATCGGAATCAACCAACATATAAAACAAGAGAGAGTGGTGGTACCAGACCAGAGGGACCGTTACATTAGCTCCCAAGGGGAGCCTCAATTCGTTTGTTATTTCCACCAAAGTTCAAATCAGAAACACAGAGCTTAACTCTCAGCATCCAGTCTCATTTTAACTAACCAATGAGCATTTTCCCCCAATTCAGCTGAGAGTTATTCCCTCCTTCCAGGTGAGAGCTGGGCAACAGATTGGAAACCATTCCACCTTTCAGAACAGGGTGCTAAGTTCCCTGTGTAGGATGTATGGAGACCACCAGAAGCAAGGGCATCCCTCAACTCAGCAATCCAGTGCAGGTGTAAAGAGTGGAGGATGAAAAAGGGGAGAGATTTCTTCCAGGTGTGTCACTTTTGTGTTATGCCAGGGCTGCTGCCTTCCACCTCAATGCTGGCTTTCATGAAACCCCTTGTGATGTCCTTCTCTCTGAGGAGATCAAGCTACCCAAAGTTGCAGGACACACAGTTCAGCTTCCAGAGGGTCTCTGCTGACATAATGGCTTGCCCCACTCTGAGTAGTTCTTCTGAGCATATGAGAGGAAGTGGGGGTGTGCCTCTGCTGTGGAGGCATCTCCAAAACCTCACACATGTGCCTAAGGAGAAAGTCCTACCTTGGAAAATCTCCTCTGACTCCAAAGACAAAGCATGGCAGCCCCAGTCAAGCAGAAATGTCCATGTCCTCCATTTATTCTCAGCAAACTTTCTGTCTTCTTAAAAGGGATCAGGAATCATGAGGGGAGGCGGATAAACAAAGGACCCAAGCACATAGCCACTTCCTCTCCAGGCTCCCAAGAGAACTGGCAGGAAGCCTGACATTCACAGTTTTCAGAATTATAAGGGACTGGACACTTTATCACTGAAATCACACTATTTTGAGACTAGCAGTGACCAAAGGACTTTTCATTTCCTGAAAGTGACAGGAAATTGAAGGACCTGCCTGAGATATCATCTTCAGGTGGGCGAAGAGGATTGATAAGTTTGCCAGACAGTCCTGAGAGGAGAAAAATAAAGCTGTTTCACAGTCGCACCCTATCAGATTCCGCTCTGTCGCCATCTGGGTTTTGTTGTCCATGGCTCTTTCTCCTCCAGGAAGCAGGAACGGCTGGAATGAGAATGGAGGCACTGACCATGGTGCTGGCTCGGGATGGTCTGATAGGCAGGTAATTTTACAGCTCAGTGTCAGACTGGTGATTCATGGGAAGAGATGATAAATATCAGAAACACAGGAGGGAAGTGGAATGAGGGGAAAGTCTGTCACATGAATGTCCTGATGGGAACAAAGGGCTTGTTTTCATGACATAAACATGCTAAGGATGCCTGCTCTGACACAAGACACTAGGCTGGGAAAGACTCTCCTGCTTGAAAAGGCTTGAAAAGGGATAGGCTGGCAGTCACTGGGATGGATTTGATGCAGCAGAAATTCCCCAGCGTGCGCACACACACACACACACACACACACACACACACACACACACACGCAGAGTGATCGCCACAATTAGAGTGGTAGCTTAGTTTCTTTTCTCACTGAGACAAAATATACAGCACCCTCCAATGTCAAGGAGGAAAAGTTTATTTAGCTCGCAGTTTGTAGAGGTTTCAGTCCATAATCGCCTGGCTCCCAGGCAGAGTGGCATGGTACAAGAGCAACAGTTCATGGCTGTGGAAGACAGCAAAAGCAACACGAGAGAGATAAGACTCTTTTTTTATTTTAAAGAGAATAGTAAAGAAAAAAGAACAATAGCAAAATACCCACATCAAGACAAAAACAAAACAAAGCAAAAACGTTAAAAATGATACAGGGTTTCAGAACAAAATGATAGGAATTAACAATGGTTCTTATATTGCATATTATTGTCATCCACAAAGTTGTTCAGATTACCAGATGTAAGAATGCAAGATTGATCAAACCATTAAAGAGAATAAAATAAATTAAAAAACGTCAGAGATGATACAGAGCTTCACTGGACAAGATGGTAGGAATTCAACAATGGTTGTTATATTGCATATTGTTGTCTTCAGATCAGTTGCTCAGATTACCAGATATAAGCCTACAATATTGCTCAAAAACAAATTTGTATGGAGGCCACCCAACTTAGATGGGTATAGCATTCACAGCCCCAATCCCAGCACCCTTAATCACAGCATTGTACCACCAGTCAATCACGCACTCTAGGTTCAGCCATCTTCAAGAAGTCCTATGACTGCATGAGGCTCTGGGTGACACCCAGACACAAACCACAGCAGATGGAGAGTAGGCAAAGGGAGATGCCATGGTCATAATACAATAGGTTATGCTATAGTATCAAGAAGCCAGGGAATCTCCAGGTCTTTTGATTCATCTACCCATGCTGGCTGGGGACTCCTCTCTGCACTGTCCTACTCTGGGACCCAGATACTGTGCTCCTTAACTGTGGCAGAGGGAAGGGAAAAGGGAGCAGGCTCTGCACTGGCTCCCAGAACTTCTGCCTAGCTCTCATTCGTCTCGCTTGTCCTCATACGTCTTTGAACAAAGAGGGTTTAGTTGTAGTTATATTCAAAAGAATGGGAAAAAGTAGCTGCCTCGTGGTGATGCAATTGTAAACTAGAGAACTATGCTGCAATCCATCCCACTCCCAAAGGAGAAAGAAGGAGGCTCATTCAGTATTGAACCAGGGGGTGTTCTTGGATTTAGGGAGAAAAGTCTGAGAGGACTAAAGTTGGCAGGCTACAGATGCCAACTGGTATCCCTTGAAGCATCAAGCTGATCTTAGCTAACTTGAGTGAAATAAATAGAGTAAATAGATCATGGGAGGAAAGCTGTGTTACTCCTCCACTCATCCTGTATTTATCCGTTGTATAGATATTTTCTGAGCATATAGTACACACCAAGCATAATGAAAACTAGAGAGGGAATAATCAACAGACATGATTTCCAATATCCATGAAATCACAGGAGACTCATGTCCTGAGATCTCCTCCTCATAATGTATTGAAGAAGTCAAGGATAGTATGAAGGGATGTGAAAGAGCCCAGGATACGAAGCCTGCACATGTGATTCTTGTTCTAACCTAACCGCATAGCTTTGGTCAGATTCATTCTGCACGGTAGGCTTCCCTATTTCCTCAGCTTATTCTGGGATCTTGTCATTGCCAAGGTCGAAGCCTTGTCTAGTAGCTTAATTAAAACAGAGTAGCGAGGTGGAAGGATAGGAAAGTATCTATTGGAGCTAACCCCATGAGAGACTGGGGGTCACAGACTGAGGGTTCTCTCCATCGCTTCAGTCCCTCGCCTCTGCTTCCCTACCCATCTGCAAACTTTCTCTCTCCTTGTATGTTTATATCAACCCAGGGCTGCTGCAGGGCAGGGTTCTCAGAGCCCTTCTCCCCTCAAATGCATCATGTTTAAATCCAGTGCTGGGGCTGGGGATATAGCTCAGTGGAATAAGCGCTTGCCTAGCAAGCGCAGGGTCCTGAGTTCGATCCCCAGTACCGCAAAAAAAAAAAAAAAAAAAAAATCCAGTGCTCACAAACCCCAAAGAGAGATATGTTTGGCTTCAAATCTCATGTATACATTGCACTGCTAATGCAATCAGTTGTGGCCAGGGAGGAGTTGTATGTCAACTCAAGAAGGTCTTTTGAAAGTGGATATAGATGAGGTCTCTAAAACATGGGCTTGGGAGAACACAATGGGCCTCATCACTTCATGGAGCAGTATTGAAGACTGCTGCTAATAACCCTAATTATTGCAGGCTGATCAGGCCCGCAATCTCCCAAGCGAGTGGACGGACGAAGGTATAAATAAAAAATGAGACAATGGAATATGATTTCAGGGCTTCCGAGGAACTAATTCTCTTTCTGTCTCTATATTCTCTGAATTATCCAAAGACTTATCTGGGTTGCCCATTTTTATTAGGTTTTCAAATAAGGGAGGGGTAATACTGAAGAAAATGCAGGAATCTGGACAGGAATCTGGGAAGGACTAGGGAATCCTTTCAAGGACTCCTCCAAGTAATATTGTGTTAATTTAGGAGAGCTGTGTTATCTCCAGCAAGGCCTTCACAGCAGGGCTGCAGCCATAGTTTCCTTAAAGTTAATAGGGGTAGAAGCCAGATGTCAGCTGCAGTCACCTTGTCCTTGAGGCATCACAGCGTCACAGGCCAATACAGGCCTCAGCAGTGACCAGTGACTTGTAGAGGTTCGCTTACTATGAATCAGCTGCCCATCTGCAGACAAGGTGCCTAAGACTCGGAAAACTTCGAAGTAAATATGAAAAGCGAATTGGTTAATATTAAATTCTGCTCAGAGCCACTTTGTAGTGGTCTCCAACAGAGCAGCTGCAAAACAGCGATGGTCAGATCCTGGTTATCATAACCTTCTAGACAGTCACATTTTCTTACTGAACCCTGTGTTAGCATTCTATCACTGTAACAGAATACCTGAGAAAATAAACTCCTAAATAGAAAATGTTTGTTGTGGCTTAGAGTTTTGGAGACTCTAGTCCATTGTCCATTGGCCTCATTGCTTTGGGCTTGTCACAAGGTAGATCATGGCAGAAGCACACTGCAGAGGAAAGTCACTCACATGACAAACTAGGGAGCAAAGAGTAAGGGAAGGGCCCAGGGTTTCCCTTTGAAGGCACAGCCCCTTTGTTCTAAGGACCTCTTACTAAAACTCCACCCACTTACATTCTGCTACCTTCCAAAGACACAGTCCTAGAGACCAAGTGAACCATATGCTCCTCTGGGAGACATTCAAGACATACAAGATATAGAAAATGCCAAACTTCACATCATCCTACATATGATTTTCTACACAGCACATGTGCCTGTTCCCTGGAATAGTAGCCCCCACAATGTACCTCTTCATCCTTATCCAAATCCTTCTCCCATTCAAGGGCATGGAATATAGGGCATGGGATAGAATCCCTGACCATTTTATAAATAGTTGGCAACTTTTTTCTCTTCTGTGGTCTCTTGGGTCCCAGGTCCCAATATAGGGCCAAACATCTCCATAAATCTGTTACATACACATACATTTTAGATAGATAGATGCTCAATAGATAGATATGGATATAGATATACAGATATGTGGATATATAGACATATAGATATATAGATATATAATTTGGTATCTTGGCATGGCAGCACACACCTGTAATCCTAGCATTCTGGGAAGCTGAGGCAGGAGACTGCAAGTGTGAACTAAGGGTGGGCAAATCAACAACTAACTCTGTTTCAAAATTTAAAAAAAAATAAGAAGAAGAAGGGCTAGGGATGTAGCTCAGTGCAAAGTCTCTGGGTTCAGTCCCAGATTTTTTTTTAAATCTGGCTATGGATTTTATACAGCCAAAAGTCAGCAAAATATCAAAGATAACTAAACCCAATTTTTACTGAACATGGCTGGGTATTCTGTTGACAATCCAGTGATGTTCAGATGAGTAATAAGCCAAAAAAAAAAAAAACATTATTTATATTAGATACTTATTCCATAGAATTTATTCCTCCCTGCTTTCTTTTTTTTTTTTTTTTATGGTCTCAACAGTTGTTGTTGCTTTATCCATTGATATCTTCGAATTGTAGATGTATGGACCCATATACAGACATGCAAATTTAGTCAGACAGTTGATCCTCTCAACAACAGAAAAAAAAACAAAACAAAAAACAAAAAAAAAACACAAGAACCAAAAATCCAAAGACAAGAAAGAAAACAGGCATACATCAACAACAGCAACAACATCAACAACAACAACAACAGAAAAAAAACACCGCTTGTTGCTGCTTTACATATTGATATCTTCCTCCCTGCTTTCATACTAGCGAAATCACTAATTGTGTTATAATAGTCAACATGTTTGTATAATATACGCTTTATTGAAAGTCACACCAAATTAGATAGCTTTTCTTTGGGGCATGGAGGGTACCGGAAATCGAACTCAGGACCTCATGCTTACCAGGCTCAGGAAACCACTGCACAAAGGAACAGAAGCCCCAGCCCCTAGACAGTTTTTCTCGAATCACTGCATTTTTAAAAATTCATTCCAATTTGGACAAACTGGTGTATAGAGACAGCTGGAACTAGGGCTGTCACTGAAAATATCAAAGCAATTCTTAGGTTCAAAAAGGGCTCTAAATGTTACATAAATGTTCAAACACCAGGACAGGGCTGTGTATGGTAACTATTTTTGAGAAAATATTAAATTAGTAAATCTCATTTAAAAACTTACCACTGTGCACATCGTGCTTTTCACTTACTCTTAAAGTATTATCTAGATTCACAAACATTAAGAATCTGAATTTCCACTTCACAGATGTTACCTATGCATATGTATATGCATGTATATGCATACATACACACAATGAAGAATAAGATCGTTGCAACATTGCCTTCAGCCTCTACCTACAGAGCTGTGACTTTGAGACTGAAGCCCTAAGTCATGAGCCCCTCCTCTCCCAACAGGGTAACCAAAGAAGCGAGAACGCGCACTTCCTCTTTATGCAGAAATCAATTGTCTTCACAGTACCTAGAAGAAGGATTTGACAAGATAATTAATTTCCCTTTTCCCTACTGAAAGGCTTCTATAGCTCCTCTGTCCCTCCCCTGAGGCTGCCAGCTAAATAGCCCACATGCACTTGGAATCCATCCCAGCTCCTTGGGTTTGGATGACCTGGGTAAGAGAGGGGTATTGAAGGTCCGTTTCCTGGAATTGACAGTGTTACCTGAGCAATGTCTGTGTAAGGTTAGACGTTACTCTGCATAATGCTGAGCTGCTTATCCTCAGGGCAGAATCCAGAGGAGTGGTTGGATCCGTTTATATTTGAGTATGTTTGTTATGTGTGGGGGCCTCCAAAACTGTGGAGTCCTGCTTAAAGGACCTAAGAGCTATATTTGTTGGGGGGCAGGTGAGAGCTAGGCAGTGCACCTTCCTGTCTGGGCTTACGCGGAAGTGAGGAACAGCCTGGAACCTCCCTGAATCTTTCTGATCGCCAAGGCCTGAGTGTATCGGGAGCAAAGAAGGGGGCAGAGTGAGATTACTGCCCGGCCATGGCGGGACTTCTGCTGTGCCCAGCAGGAGCATACCGGAGGCAGCAGGGGAAGTCTCAGGTGAAAAAGTGTCTTCACTCTGTAATTAGCATAAAACTAACAACAAAGCCCCACAAAGAGAATCTGCCAAGGTCCCATACCTCATGCTCTTGCACGGCGGAGGACAGGACCCTGTGAGGATCACACAGTGGTTTCCTGAATGTTCTCCCTCTAGAGTTCAGCTCTGGAGTCTGCACCTTACTCTCTCACTAACAGCAAGACTTCGAAGGCTTGTGATACGCAGAAACCCAGTTTCTGGAGAAGGAAGATGCATGAGAATGGAGGTCCCTGGGACCTGTGTGCTTTATTGATCACTCACTGAGTGTAAGTTCTGGCAGGCAGAGGGCTAGGCGTGGAGCATGCTGAAAGGGAGGCTAGCCTTGGCCCTACTGGCATCTGCAGAAGGGGAGCAGTCACATGAGGGAGAAATGCTACCTATGGGGGTATGTGCACAAGTGTGCATGAATAAAACTGTGGGATGCAGAGTGGACCAAGGAAGTGGTGCCCACTGGGGGAAGCAGGCATGAGAGGACACCCGCAGGGGAAGTGTGTGAAATGGGTTTCACTGGGCTGAAACCAAAGGGTCAGCAGAGCCGTGCTCCCTCAGGAGGTCTTGTAGAGAATCCATTTCCTGGCCTTGTCCAGCTTTGGGGGCTGTTGTATTCCTCAACCTGTGGCTTGTGTTTTCTACACATTCCTCCTTCTCTCTTCTGTAGCCAAATCTTTCCTGCCTTCCTCTGCCTCTCTCCTACCAGGACACTGGTGATGACAAGGGCCCAGCTGGATAATCTAGAATAATGGCTTCATCTCAAAAATACTTTGACTGCATTCCATCTGCAAAGTCCTTTTGTCACATAAGGTGAAATTCACAGGTGTAAGCCATGATGAAGCCTCAGACTAGTTGTCTTTATGGGGCCAGTGTTCAATCTACCACCAATGCTAAACCCGTTAACACATTTATTTGATAATTCAGGTTTGAGGACATAGCCTGCGTTCGATGATGGACTTAATCTGATCAAGAATACTGTTTTGGTTACTTTCTTCTTTTTACTGAGACAAAATACCTGACCCCCAGAATTAAGGAAGGAAAGCTTTATTTAGCTTACACTTTGTGGAGGTTTCAGTTCATAATCAGCTGGCTCCAAGGCAGGGTGGCAGGGCACAAGGGCAACACTTCAAGGCAGCACAAGACAGCACAAGCTGCAAGAGCAAAAAGGGGGTAGGAACAAGCCTCTTTTCCTCCCTTATATTGTAAGCAGGCTACCCGCTCCCGGGGGGTTGTACCACTCACGTCATCTCCATGCACTCCTCTTGCACAGATTTAGGATAAATACAAAGTAAGCACGCTGGACCCCTGCTCAGTCACAGAGTTAACCTTCTAAACTTCTCAAATTGACACCATGAACAACATCCTAGAGTGGTAAAGTCCTTCTCACCCCAGGATGTAGCACTGCTGAGTCACTCAGTTAAACTTCTAAACTCCTCAGGTTGGCACAATGTATCAACCATAACAAATACCAACATGAGTTAGGTACTCTGTAGTTCTCTCCTTGCAGAGCCTGCAGTCTCACTGGGAGACAGCTGCTCCCAGGGTCAGCTGCTCCTCAGAGTCCACGGACTGAGCTATGGCTCTGAGCTAATGCTGTGGCCAGCCAGCTACTCTTTTATCCAGGAGGCCTTAGAGGACACCCATGACCTCATGGGAGTGTCCAGTGACATCTGCAGCCCCGCTCATGAGAATCTTCACACAATGAATCTATTCAGCGCCCTCTGACAAAAGAATCTTCTCCCTGCCACCTGTATTCATGGCATCTGCCTCCCTGAGGTTATACATCAGACTCTGAGGGTGGGCTGGGAAGGACTGATGCTTGGAGGTGAGACAAGAAGAGAAAAAATGGATGAGAAAGAAACAGGGATGGAGAGGAAGAGGAAAAGCAGGAAAGGAGGGGTGAGTCCCTCCTTCCAGCCCCTTTTCTTATTTATTTCATAGATGTTGATTTTTAAGGGAAATTTTGGGGGTGTTTTGTTTTTAATTTTTTGTAAAGGTAGAATATCATTAAGTCACTAAACTGTCCAGATCAGGCTCAGATTTGCACTCCTCATGCCTCAGCCTCCCATAGTGCTGGAATTATAGGCATGCACCACTGTGCCTGGCTGACAGGTTGTAAGTGTACAGAAGAGCAAAAAGCATAGACCGTTCCTATGTAGTCTGCAGCTTCCCCTGTTAATAGCATCTTGCCTTTTTGTAGCACATCTGTTAAAATTAATGAGCCAATTTTGCTACATTACTAGTAACTAAAGTCCATATTTCACATTGGGGTTCACTTTTGGTGACAAATGCATAGGACATATACATCCAGCATTACGGTATCATAAAGAATAGTGTCACTACCTGAAAAAAAAAAATCCCCTGCATTTCACCTACCCACCTCTCCTCCCATCTACCTAACTCCTGTTGACCACTAATCTTTTTACTGTCTGTATAATTTTGTTTTTTCCAGAATATCACATACAGTAGTTGGTATGACAAACAATGTAACGTTTTCAGAACAGCCTTTCTGTTAGCAATCAATATGTATGTAGGATTGTTATGCATCTTTTCATGGCTTCATAGCTCATTTCTCTTTATCACTGAATAATATTCCATTTTCTGGATATACCACAGTTTGTTTATCCGTTAGAGGACATTTTGATGGCTTTCAGTTTGGGGCAATTGTAATGGTGTTATAAACATTTGTGTACAAATGTTTTGAGGAAGATGTAAATTTCTAACTCATTTGGAGGTCTATCTAGGATATATACCTGCTGGGCTCTGTAGTGGTATGTTTGGTTTTATAAGAAACCATCAAACTGTCCTCCCAAGTGTTTGTACCACCTTTTGCTCCCCCCACCCCCGCAGCAGTGAGCGGAAGCTCTGATGCTCCACGTCCTCTCCAGCACTTGATAATGTCAGTGTTTTGAATTTTGGCTGTTCTGAGGTGTTTAATGGGCTGTCACTTTTTAAATTTGCACTTCTAGGACAACGTACAAGTCCTTCATCTTTTCTTTTATGTATTTGCCATCTGAATAGATCCACAAGAGGGACTACTATACACTGATAAAAATAAATGGACTGTCAAGGAACGAAAACACCTGGATAAGCCTTAAATGCATACACATATTTTCTTTGGTAAGCTCTTCTGACCACTTGCCAATATTTAAATTTAATTGGTTTTCCTGTTTGTTAGTGGTTAATTTTAAGAGCTCTTTTCTTATCTTTTAATTTTTTTTATTATTTTAAAAGTAAAAGAACAAAAACATATTAACAAACAGGCACAAAGTAGCATAAGAAATAGTACAATCAAAACTGATTTACAGACAAGGTGACAGGGACTCAACAATGGTTGTTGCTTTACCTACTGATATCTTCGAAGTGTATATTCATGAACACAGATACAGACATGCAAAATTGGTCAAACAATTAATCATCTCAACAACAGAAAAAAAAAAAAAAAGAAACCGGAAAGCATTAACAAAGAGGCACAAAGCAGCACAATAACAGTAAGATCAGAGTTGAATTATAGACAAAGCAACAGGAAACCAACAATAGTTGCTGCATTGCACATTGATATCTTCAAAGTGTATGTTCAGGATTTCCCTTACATGAGAAACCTAAAATATAAATAAATAATTTCAAGAATTCTTTGTGTGCTTTTAGATGCAGGTCCATCAGATACCTGTTTTGCAAACATTTTCTCCCAGCTTGAGCTTGCATTCCCCTAGCTGCCCCACCTGTAATTTATTTATTTATTTTTGGCTAATTAAAGTTTTTTTTTTTTTCAAAAGTCTGAGAATAATTGAGGAGAAGAGAAGGTGGTTATGAGAAGCAGTGCTGGAGGTTTGAATCTGATTCATTTTAATTTCCTTTGAGAGATATGAGGGGGGAAATGAAACTCCTCTTTAATCTTAATTTTAATATTATTTTCTACTTAAAAGAGCCATTCCTCAGAAGGGTCATCAACGGGGTCTACCTTCTCCCTGGGGTGCGTGTCTCCCACAAACCTGCCCTTAATCTGCAGTCTTTTCATGGGCTCCTCTCTCTACCCACTCTGTGACCCTGCCTTTCCTGTCCCTTCTCGCTCAGTGTCTGGTCTAGGTGCTGGTACTTAATAAGCAAGTGTGGAATGCTGGGAGAACAAATCTAACAAGAGCAAAGCCAGCCTCCCACCAAGCACTGAGCACTGAGCGTCTGTCCTCCTCTCAGCAGCCTCCAAGGTCTCTTCTACAAATCAGCGCATTTTCTTCGGGGTCCTTCCTTCCACTCCACTCCTGGCAGGTGGAATTGTATCTCAAAGTCCTTCTGAGAAGGAACCAGAGGAAAGTTGAATCAAAGGAAGTTAGCATCTCAATCCAAAACTTAAGAAAAAAAAATTAAACCCAAAACATCACACAAAAGAATTGAAAAAATAGTAAAGGGAAAATGATGGAGAAATATTTGCGTACATATAGGTCTGGTACATTGGCATTTCAGGAAAATCAATGGGTTTGAAGTAAAAATTCCAACCTCAATCAAAAGCTGTACCTTTGAGCAAATTATTCTCTTAGACATCAGATTCAGCATCAGTAAAACTGGCAGACTGGCTATTTGACTCCCATAGAACTTTCCATATCTTATCACTTCAGAAATGGCAGCAATTTCTGTTCGTTCTTGAAAGTGGTTGGACCGTTGGAAAAAGAATCCAAAATGTTTCCCGTAGGCAATCCCTGGACTTGTCACTAGATGGCAGAATGAGACCACAATGACGGTGTGTCCTCCCAACTGCCGATCTGTATGCAACTAGGCAGCAGCAAGCTAGCAAGCCATCTCCTACAGGCATCTGATTAATAATAGGACTGTAATTATCTTTACACAATCCTGATTGCGGCTCTGTTGTAGCCTAGCTGTTAAATTAAACTGCACAAATAAATATGCCGGGCAACTCAGCCTCCGCAGCAGTCTCCACCCTGGGTGGCTTCCAAGCTTGCATTAACATATCAAAACACAAACTCAACCCTCCTACTTCCCTTCATTTTCATAACAAAAGAGGCCCCCTTTCATCTCCGCAGCAACCCAATCTGTATTTAAATAGTTCTGTGAAGACTGATAACGTTATTACTTTATTTCCCAAGTCTAGCCCTGGGGATATCTCCAATCTGTTTCCTCTGGAAATGGGATGGATGTGTTTTATTAGGAAGATGAATCACCTCAACCCCGGCTGCCTCAAGCTTGTGGCTGGGTGTAGGTGGGACAGAGAACATGGGAGGATGGTTCTCTCGAAGGCTCCAGAAATACAACTCAGTCCTGTCCTGTTCCAAAGGAATCAGATAATGCCTGACCTCTCAGTGATCACGGATCAAGATCAAGCAAACAAAAAATAGAGACAAACAGCAGACACCATCTGACACTCATACGCATTCTGCACAGGGCTGCGGTCCAAGTCACCGGCTGGAGTTATAAACTGTAGCGTCCTTGGCACAAGATCATCTTGGAGTTATCAGCTGTAGGTCTCTGGACACTAAGATAACTTGTGAGTTGAAAGGTTACTAAGAAGCATCTCACTCCAATTCCAAGGAATACAGAACTAATTAACTCAATTTATTTTGTAAAACACCCTATATATGAGGACTTCTGAAAAGAGCATCTCTTGTTCCCACAGGTCTCTTATTAAGACCCCACCCCATCATTCTCTTGCAAGCCTTTCATTTAAGGGTGAGGGACCAAAGTCCAGAAGAGGAACCGGTTGCCTGAGGTCTCAGACAGAATTTTCTACACTGGGAAAAGGGCTGCCTGTGTGATAGGCAGCTGAGTTAGATAGAAATATTACAGGCAGACAGGGCCGGGTCCTCAAGGGAGCCAACATGAAAGACAAGATACCTTGCAAGTGGAGACGTGTTTGCTGTGGGCCAGACCTCAAGACAAAAGACTAAACAAAGGCACCCGCATACTTCCCTAGGTGTAAACATCAGGGATTGGTATTCTAAATAGGTAGCAACCACCTTGAAAAGGCCAGGAAGAGTCACTAGCCCCGCGCCAGCGATAGGAAAAATCCCTGTTCTGTATTCATACCTGCTCACTACATGACTCGATTCCCCATTTGATCCCAGTTTACTCAATTTTACCTGAATAAATTATACTTGTAATCTTATTGGCTGACCACAGTTTTGTCCCACCTCATGCCCACCTTGTCATTTCCCATTTTCCCTTATCTTAGACCCTCCTCAACTCGTGGTTTTGCTCTATAAAGTCCCTGGGAAGGGCAAGGTCCTTGGCAGCCCACTCGGGCCCCTTCTGTCCCTCGGTTGGGTAGAAGCTTTCTTTCCCTCAATAAATATATTCTGCTCTTAACCTCCACTGTTCCTAAAATTCATTGTTGATTTTAGAGAACATGAACTCATCCAAGATAACACTCAGGTTGGGAGTTTCTATTTTTCTGTATCACCTGGGTCTTCTGACTCAACCATAGCTGGTCACCTATCAATGGATCTGCTGGAGCTTGTTTCCTGTCAGGGTATCGGAGGACCCCTGCATCACAACCCGGTTCCCTCGCCCTAGCACAGTGCCCTGCACAGAACAAGAATACAACCAGTAGGAGTTAGGAGGATAAGGGAAGAAATGCGTGGAAAATTGCAAAGCAGCTGCTTGCTTCAAAGAGCCTGGTGTTCACAGCTGGTCACTGATGGGGTGGGTGATGGCACAAGTCCATCCCCATGGGCGTGGTGGGAGTGGCATGGGAGGAGACTCCTAGTGCTCCTAAGTGCTCGCCCAAAATAAGATTTGGGGGAGCACACAGCCAGGCCCCCAAACCTTGCACTTGCCTATAGACTTCTTGCTCCGGTCCACACTGGCTGGGAGTTGGCTCAGAAAGGGGTACAGGCCGAGCTAAAGGCAGAGAAACAAAAAGTGGGGGGAAGCAGGGCAGGTGGCCTCCCTCTACTTTCAGAGACTATTTCAAGGGGTTTGTAAGAAAAAGTTCATTTGGTTCTGGGTTCAGGAGGCTTGGAACCCCGAGGGCATGGCACCAGCTTGTGGTGAGGTTTCATAGTGTTTCATAAAGTGGTACAAAACGGGAGACCTTTATGGAAACTTGTCTTCCAGGGCCCAGAGAGAGGAGCACTCACTTCTTGAGAATTAACCTCACTTGACAACTCAGTCACCTCTTAAATCTTCATGTCCCAACATTACCACAATGACAAATTACACTCTGCAGTTTGAAGGGGAAGAGTCATGTTCAAACCCTAGCAGTGGGCTCCACATGAGCTGAGTGTCAGGTGCTGCTGCAGGACCTGGTGTGCTATGAAGAGTTGCTGGTGAACTTCTCCCTCAAATAACCAGTGGTGCGCTGGGGACAATAAGCACCCCCAGTGACAGCTCTGTAAGCTGTGGGAGGAGGCCACAGAGACAGGGAGGGGAGTTGTGAATGGTCCAGGTAGGGCGGCCAGTTCTTGGTAGGTGTTCGGAGAGAAGTACTTCTGTTAGGTGACCAGGTACAGAGAGAGACGATGAGGCTTCACTAGCAGACTCCTCCCGTAATCCGAGGAGCCCGTGTCTACTCTTCTACAACACATCTTTGTGCTCCTTGGAAGAGCTTTATACTCTAAGTAGGAAAGTGGGTTGGACTAAGCAAAGACCAAGTTGTTGGGGGGGTTGCCTTTAGAAAGAAAGGGGTGCTCCTTCCTTCAGCAGAGTCTGGGGCATAGGAGGAAGGGCTCCCAAAGGGAAAGTAACCCTTCTCTGTGGAATCTCACAGATCGGGATGAAGCTCTGCTCTGCAGCCCAGCCCAGTCTCTCTCAGAACATGGTCACACTACTTCCCTTCCCAATTACCTGCCCAGGAGGCAAAGGAAAAAAGTCAGCTTGCTCCCTCCTCACCTCTGGAGAGGACTGGGTCACCACCACCAGCCCCACTCAGTCCAAAGCCTTGATCATCGGCCGCTTTCCCGTACGAGAAAAGGCGGAGAGACACCTGGATGGCTCTGGGAACTGGGGTCACACAGGGCTTCAGTTCCTTCCCATAGAGCTGCTTGCGGCTCATGCATTTATGCATTCCACAAATATTAATTAACAGTCTATTGTGTGTAGAGCATTACACTAATCACTTGAGAGCCACAGGAAGGAAGACAAAAGCATAATAAAGCCTTCTATTTCTCATCCTCCAAGCCCAGAGACTGAAGGCTGCTTGGAAATCTTGCAGCAGTTTTCTCATGGGGCCCAGGAGAAGGCAGTGGGAGGAGCCCACCAGGCCTCACTCCAAGGTCTCGTAATTTTGGTGGGAAGCAAGGACCAGGAGGGACAGCATCCAGGGGTACCACCCAACCCTGCCCACAACTGGGTTAGTGATTAGAACCCAAATGCCTACTTTTTCTTTAAATATCAGGAAACCCTGCTTTAAAATAATAAACTCCTATTCCCCAGGGTTCTAATTCTCAAAGGGAGAGTGCCAGGGGTGGGGTTTGGGACTTCCAAGCTCTGACCTGGAAATGATTAAGTCAGGAGAAGCCCAGCAAGTCCAACTCAGGAAGGCTGCAGAGGTACAGGCAGGAGCCTTGAGAACCCCAGAGGCAGGTGGCTGGCAGGGTAAGGGACGGGAAGAGCTGCCAGAGCCACTTGACCATCAGAAGTGTAGGCTTTGCAGCTGGATTCCACTGTATTCAAGATGCGAGTTCTTAGGAGTCTTTGAACTTCTCCAAACTTATGACTTCCTCGTTTCTGAAAGGGGAATATTAGCTCTTTTCCCACAGACTGTTGATTTCATATTGAACACTCAGTAAGCATCGGTTTCTTTCACTGATTTGTGGTGTTGGGGATTGAACCTGGGGCCTTACCTTCCCTAGGCGGAGTGCTCTGCCTCTGAACCATACACTCAGTCCCATGTTTCTTTCACTGAAATCAGAGTGACTTAAAGATGCTGCAATGATGTCAAAGGACACAGGGGCAGCAGAGTCTTAGTCCTATCAGAGAAGGGGGGAATTGAGTGCAGGCAGATGCAAAAAAAGGGGAAGGCAAAGTGCACCTGTGGGGCTGGCAGGGGAGGGCAGGGCCAGTGGCTTCTCAGGAGCAGAGTCAGGCTTACTTCCGGAGCGTGGCCATAAATCCTCACGACCCACACCAGTACCCACACCAGTACCCCATGAGACAGGCCAAGTCCGAGTGAGCTTTCCTGTCCAACTGATACGTTGTTTCTTTTTTCATTCATCTCAGAGTAGTTTTTCTAATTCTCTTTTGTGATTCCCCCCTCCACTGGTTATTCAGGAGTTTTCATATATTTGTGAATTTTCCAAATTTTTTTCTGTCCTTAATTTTTAATTTGGTCTCACTGTAATCAGTAACCACATGTTGCACAATTTCAATTCTTTTAGATTTCTCAAGGCTTTTATTATGGCCCAGTGTATGCCAGTGTATGATCCCTCCCGGAGAATGTTCTTTGATAAAACATTGAGAACAAATATGCTCTCTGGGGGTCTGTTATGTCTTTTTGTTTTGCTTTGTTTTGTTTTGTTTGGAGAAGGGATCTCACCATGTAGCCCAGGCCAGCTTCAAACTCGTGATGATCCTTATGCCTCAGGTTCCTGAATACTGGGGTTAAAGGTGTGCACCACCACTCCCAGTTTATGTATAGTATTCATGTCTTCTATTTTCTTGTTAATCTGTTAATAAAATTCTATCCATTATTGGAAGTGTTGGAATTTTTTGTTTTGTTTGTTTGCTTGTTGGAGACAGGGTCTTGCTATGCAGTCCAGGAAAGTATAGTATTGAAATATTCAAATATTACTGTTGAATTTCTATTTCTTCAGTTAGATCATATTTCACTTCATAAATTTCAATATATTTTTGTTAGATGCCTGTTTATAATTGTTATAACTTTCTGATATACTGACCATTTTATTATTATAAAGTGGTATTTTGCAATGATAACCTTTTTGTTTTAAAGTTTGTCAGATAATTCATATACGTACTGCAGTTTTCTTACACCTTCTGTTTGCATAATATATATTTTTCTATTCTTTTACTTTCAATGTTTTTGCATCTCTAAAATGTGTCCCCTAAACAACATATAGATACATTTTGTTTTTATTTAGTATTATGGTCTCTGCTTCTTGATTGTATTGTTGAAAGCATTTATATTTAATGTTACTTTAACATAACTAGACTTAAAGCTGCCTTTTGCTTTCAATATGTCTCATGTATTTTTATTCTCGTATTTCTCTGTCTTTTACGGTGGGCACAGCATTTTAATTTCTTTAATTTTTTCCATTATATTGTTTTACTTACTTTATTAGTAGTTTCTCTAGAGCTTTCCATATTCATCTTAGCTTGTTAGAATCTACTTTGATTTATTCAAACTTAATTCCACTATGGAAATCCTACTCTTATGCAGTTGTATTTCCTCTTCAACACTTTTGCAGTTAATGTTATTACATGTATGTTACAAACCCAACAATACCATTGTTAACTATTGTTTTGTATAATTTTATAGCTATTTTAAAAACTGAGAAAAGAAAGGAGAAAAAGATATATTTAGAGTTTGCTACATTTATGTTCTTATTTATCATTTCTGGTTTTCTTCATGTGTTCTTGTCGGTTTAAATTACCATCTGGAATCATTTCTGTACCCGAGGCCACATTGCTCCCATCTACCTGCTTCATATGGTTATTCAAAAATTTAAAACATATACAGAAACATAAAATATTTGACTTGTATTCTCAACAATATAAATGCACATATTGGTTTGTGTAATTCATTTTTAAATCGGTTAGGAAAAGAAACATGCATTTGTACTTTAAAGTTATAGCTACTTCTGCCTCTCCCTGTCTTTTTCTCTCTCTCTCTGTTTCTCTCTCTCCCTCTCAGATTTGAATTTCTCTGTGTGTTTATTTTCAACAAGAAACATGTCCTGCAGTATTTTTGGTAAGGTGAATTGTGGCAATGAATTCTGTCAGTTTTTACTGATCTGGGAATGCCTTTATTTCACCTGCATTTTATTAAGGATAGTTTTTCTTTGATATTAGGCTATGGATAAAAAGGTTTTGTTTTCCTTCGTGCACATATAGTACCACCCACTGATGCCTGACTTCATCGTTTCTGGTGAAAAGTAAACCATTCATCTTACTGGGGTTCCATAGTATGTGATGAATCATTGCTCTCTTGCTGCCTTCAATATCTTCTCTGTAATGCTGAGGATTTTTGCTATGAAGTATTTGCATGTTGATCTCTTTGCATTTACCCTAGTTGGAGTTTGCTGGCTTCCTTGGGTGTTACTTGAATGTTTCTCACAAAGTGAGGATATCACCAGCCCTTATTGCTTGGAATGTTGTTCTGCCTCTATCTCCTTCTGCCAAGCATATGTTGGTGCACTTAGAAGTACCCCACATTTCTCTGAGGCTATTTTTCTTCATTCTCTGTTCTCTGTCCTTTGAATTGTATAATCTCTATTGATCTATTCTCAAATTCACTTTTTTTTTTCTTCTTCCCATTCAAACCTACTACTGCTAATTATTCTTCATTTGGGTTGATTTAGTTGATGACTCCACAATTTCCATCTGATTCTTTTTTATTATAATTTCTCCCTCTTTGAATATTTATAGAGCTGCTTTGAAGTCTTTGTCTGTTAAATCTGACATCTGATCCCTTTCACGGGCAATTTTGTTACTTGATTTTCTTCCCTTGTGTATGGTTCACATATTCCTGCATCTTTCCCTGTCTTGTAACTTTGTGTTGACAGTTGGGTACTTTAGGCCAAATCTTAGAGCCTCTCTGGATACTGATTATCTTCCTTCATCTCCAGGTCTTCTTTTGGTTATTTTATTGTTTTTCTGTTTGGTTACTTGGCTAGCACATTTAATGTAGGGCTATTCCCTGTAGGGTTAAGACTTTTGTGTTGCTCTGAAGCAAGCACTGTCTCCCAGGATGACAGTCATTTTCACAGAACTCTCTTTAAATGCCTTTTCTCCAGTAAGCTAAACCTTGTAAATACTACACTCATCTTCAACCCAGATGTGGGGAAGGATGGTGACGGGGTACTGGATGCTCAAGAGTGATTTACACTGTCTTTGTTTGTGACCAATGGACACCAGATTCCTTTATAGCTGGAAACAGCTATATTCTGGGTCCACTCTGCCCATTTCCCAAATGCTAATCACCAAGAAGTGTTCCACGTGAAATCACAACCTATAAACTGGAGTTATTTCATTGGCTCATTAATTTGCTCACTCATCCATCCATCCATCTGCTTATCAAAACTTACTGAGATTTCCTCTGAGCACTCATAAAACAGAAGACAAGAAGTTAAATATGGTTCTGTTGCTTAAGCTCCCCCTACAGGAGTTCAAAATAACTGCAAGCCTATTTTCCAACACACAATAGGCTAGACAGCACAAGGTGGGTGATGCTTATTCAATGAATGCTTACCCCGTGTGCAAGTGGGGAAATGGGGTCAAAAAGTTCTGTTCAATTGCCTCTGAAGACAAAGAGGAGGCAGCCAATCAGCTCAAAACATGTGTTGGGGGGTTTGGGGGCTTGCTAGATAGTGAGACTAGCTGTATTTGAGGAAGGGTACGCAACTGAGACACAGTGCAGAGCTGCAAATGTGTCCTCACAGCAGAAGCATAAGGAGCAGGGTATGAGAAGAGGTATGAGAGCATGGAAGTAGGTGCACCAAGTTCCACTCTTGCTTTCTCATATCCAGATCAATTCGATGCCTAAAAGACCCTGGTCTATAACTGGCCTCTATCCCTTCCCTGTCCATTCTCAAATAAAGTCTGTTTCTAAGGACACTTCTCCCAGAGTCCCCACGGACCAGCTGGCTGGCACCTGGAAGGCCTCAGCATCCAATCAGTTCCAGCCTTTTGACTGCTGACCCTACAAACTGCTGAGGATGACAATCCTGACACTCTCCTCCGTCCCACAAGCTCAGGCCAACTACCTCTCCCTACCCCCCAGCCACCCAGCTAAGGATTCTTTGCTCAGCTTGTTTGTAGCCATTGGTCCATACAGATCACCTGTTCAAACTCTGGCAGGACCCTTGGCACAGGGCCTTCAGGGGCTGAAAATCACCAAGAACCAATGCTGCAGCCTGTCTCAGCCTGGGCACCCGGCTCAGGGCTGGGCTTGTGGCAGTGATGTCTAAAGAGAGCAGGAAGAAATTGCCCTGTCTGTCACTGTCAGTGTTATCACAGGCAAACACAAACACTTTGGAAGCCTAGATGGATAGTCCTGGCTACAAGCAGTGCCCAGAGATGTTGCTCAGTGCCAGCCCAGGTCCCAGGGACTCTTCCGTCACCCAGCATCAGCACTGTCTCATCTTTATTTCCCCTCAGGATCTCTGGGATGTTAAATTGGGAACCTTCCGCTGAATTCTGAAGCTAAGAGGCCCAAACGCCAGGCTCACACCTGTGAAGCACATTACCATCCACACTGTGTTTAACTTTTTCATTTGATTTGATCTCCCTATCAGTCCTGGGTGGCAGGCACGGTGATCACTGACTTCTTCCACTTCCTCAGTCAGGATCACAGTTCCCAGAAACTGTCAGTGATGCACCTGAGGAAGAACTAGAAAGCAAAGCAAATACACTGATTCCAAGAAGAAAATGCTTTCCAACCTACTGGTCCTTCTTGGCCTAACAAGGAGAGCTAAGAAACTAAAGGTTTAGAGGCTCAGGGTAGTCATGTCTCTCCTCTCCCTACTCTTGTGTCCTGCCTTAGACAACTCCTTGTGTTCCCAAGACTTTCCTCAGCTACAGACCAGGTGTTCTGTCTGGCAGCCAACACACAGAGCTGGCTGGATGTGCAGCCAAGAAAATCACTTGGGCAGCTGGAAATCTTAATTCATACAGCAAGGTGTATGTGTCTCTTTGATCCTTGCATTAAGTGAAGAGGCAGAGGCTTAGAGAAGTAGAAGTAATTTTCCCACCTACCCAGGGTCATCTGGTCTCAGAACCACGTCCCAAATTCCGTGGTAGGGGCTGAACCATACGCAGCTGAATTTCAAAAAGAGATGAATGGATTGGAAAAAGGTGCTCTTAGAATGCTACTGTGTGCAGGAACTCATCCTCCTCCTGCCTTGAGGAGGAAGGAAGACATCTTTCCCATCTTGTTTACAGTTTCCTCGTCACTGGCCCTTGCTACAGCTAAATATCATGTCAGCAGATTTGGGTCCTTGGGTAGCAGGGCTTCCTCTTCCTCAGGCACGCTCGGCTCTCCTGTCTCTACTATTTTAGTCCATTCTTCCAGGTTTAAGTCGAGCATAGTAGCCACCTGGAAACTCTGTTCTCTCTACCTTGGGCCTCCAGTAGCCATTCCTGATCGTCACTCTCCTCTTGTCTTTTTCTTTCATTTTCTATCCTGTTAATGTGGTTGTGAGGTCCATCTTGCCCGCTTTCCTGGCCTGCACGGCTCTGATCATCTTAGTGGCCCCTTTCAATGTCTACCCCGTGATACTCCTTGGGCCCCCTCAGGACCTCTGGATGAGAGGAGATCACCCACGTCTTCAACTTTCATTACAGATGTCTGCACGGAAGCTCTGGGCTCAGATGAGAAGATTAGGGCTCATTCTGCACTTTCCTTGACTGATCTTTCTGCAGCCTCTGCTCTTCCTTCCCTTCTGATCTCACGGACCAAGTGCTTAGGATGTGTCAGGAGCTGCTGTCATCCTCACTAGGTGTTTTACAGTCAGGATATCACCTTCCTCTCAGTTGTCTCCAGCAAGTGTATGGGTAGAAGAGCCACAAAGACATAGATCTATTTTAGACTTGAACTCAGATGTTCTTGGTTTCTATTCACAATCTCTTACTTCACCTTTTCACCCAGGCTGATGATCAAAGCAAATTCTAATCCCCTCTGCTGGTGTAGCCAGTGGGTCAGATTGAGCATAGATACATACACAGAATCATAGATGCGAGGACTCTTCTTCCCTGACACAGACTTCGGTCTGTTTACTCATTTGTCACATGAACGTTAACATCTCTCTAACTTTTGCTGCCCCAGGCTCTTCATCATGAAACCAAGAACATTTCATTTCAGGAAGCTCTATTTTCTTTGAACTCACCATCCCAGTGAGATAATTTTGTCAACTTTACAGCTTTCTGCTGGAACTGGGCCTATTTTTCGCACCTGAGCCATGGGTGAACCAGGCCACAAAGATCAGTGATTAAAGAACGCTGTTGATCTTTCCCTTCATGGAAACTTCAGTGACATTTCAGGAATCATTTCAGGGTCAAGGCCAGTGTGTGAACAACAAGTTGAAGACATGGAGATGTTTGGCCTTACAAATGAGGAAGACTCAAGAGCTGACATCAGGCCTCTGAAGAACTAGTGTAGAGACTTGATAAGAGTTGACTGGTTCTGGTGGGAGGGGATGGAAAACCAAGAACCAGTTGGTGTGAGTTACAGATAAGAGTTAGCCATTGTCTTAGGTACATCCTTGAGCACCTCCCCACCTGGAAGGAACCCTGAGACAAGAATCGGCTGCAAGCAATTTCCTTGGGAGGTGTGAGGAGAGCAGGGGAGAGAAGGGAGGAAGGTAGCTCAGTAGGAACAAGACATTAACCCAGCTATCACTGTGGGTCACTGAAGCTTAATGCTGCAGGGAGGCCCTCAGAATTGATCCCCCCCACAATGATCTCACCCTGAGAATGTAAGCTAAATATTTACATCCCAGACACGTTGTGGTAAGTGTGTAAATTAGGTTCTGCTAGACCAAGGGCAATGCAAAAGAAGTGCATGCCAACCTTTGGGAGTATATGGAAATACACACAAGGGAGTCCTGGGGGATTGGGCAAAGGACTGGCAACATCTGCTCCAGCACCATGGGAAAGCTGTCTAATGAGGGGAACAAGGCAAAGGAGGAAAGGGATGTCCTTGGAGTGGTGAATTCTCTATTCTCAGTCCGGAGGCTGGGTGGACCAGGCAGGAGCTCTGGTTCTGGATGGGGCTAAACCCCAGATGTTCTCTCAGCCAGACTCCATATGTAAGGTCCTTGTGTTGCTGGTGGCCTGAGATCTATGTGGCACAAAATGCAAGCCTTTCCTTTTGGTGTTGGTGGTTAATAATCTCAATTTCTTAGACATAGGCTTGCATGTAGATGGAAGGATACTAAACCAGCAAACTATTGCAGTTTACCAACAGCTGGACTCCATGTTCCCTGTGATTCAACTCAGTTTTTCTCTGAGTTCTTTTCACCTCCCTCTGGTAAGCCACAGTGGATTGGCAAAGGAGACAGTTATTTGTCATATCCACTTACACTAGAGTCATATTATATGTTTTCAAACTCCTATTGCAAGTTACTGTTAAGTCTACCTGGGACTTTTGTGCATTTTCCAAACAAGTTACTCTCTCCCAGACCTGAGTGGAATAGACACTGCATACAACTGGGTGCCTTTACATGGGTTTAAGAATCCACCCAATAGAAGCAGCTGTCATTTTGAGGAGGGTAATATTTTATGCACTGCTAGAAGTGCTTCATACGTGACTCTTTTTTTTTTCTGTACTATAGATTGAAAGTGAGTACTTCACACTGAAGCTGTAGCTCCAGCCTTCCTTTTTTATTTTTTGTTTTGAGATAGAGTCTCACTAAACAACCAGTTTGAACTTAGAGTCCTCCTGCCTCAGCCTCCCAGAGGGCTAGGATTACAGGCATGCACCAGCACACAAAGGTGGACTTTCTCTTAACCTTCATAACCCAGTGAGTGAGTGAGTGAGACACTCTTTATAACCCTGTTTTAGATGAGGAAACCGAGGGTCAGAGAAATCATGTAACCTGCCTCAGTTTACAATTAGTGGACTAAACCTGAATTGAAAAGTCTAGAAACTGAGATTCAAACCCAGATTTAAAATTCTAAAATTGACTCTAAACTGTACAAATGTAAGAAAGTGAACTAAGCCAACCTCAAAATATCCCACTTAGGAAAGAGTCTGTGTTGAAGAGAATAAACTTAGGACACATCCTATGCATAATTGAGGGTTGTGATTTGGGAATTGAATCTGATGGGACTGATTAAAATGTAAAATGAACAAATCTTTTGATGAACAAGCCTACTGTTAGTCTTCCACCCACAAAACAAAGCCTCAGTTTATGAAGATAAATATGTAGAGTAAATTTAGGGGAGAGAGTTCTAACATTAGTTGTATTAACAACAAAAAAATGGAAGCAATTTCAACATTTACCAACAGGGGAATAGTTTATATATGTGCATCCAAACAACAGAATATTATACAACACTAAGAAGACTGTTATAAACTGAGCATGGTGGTGCATATCTGTAATCCCAGGGCTCAGGAGGCTGAGGCAGGAGGATTGCCTCAAGTTTGAGGCTAGGCTGGGCTACATAGTGAGTTCAAGGCCGGTCTGAACTACATAGTGAGACCCTGTCTCAAGAAACAAAAAAAAACAAAAACAAAAAAGACTGTGTTACAAGTGTCAGTTCACCAAATCATGTGCTTTACTGTATCTCAGTTATACCTCAAAATTTTCTTTCAAGTCAACGTAAGGCAAAGGCCCAATTACTTTCTTCCTTTTTTTTAAAGACTACATTAGATCCGTGTACATTGACTAAACCATGTCAATTGACTTGTCTGCAGGACATATCTTGGTGGATAAAAGGCGGTCTTCATGTTAAACACATGGTGCAATTCCATTTAAGGTGCAGTCACCTATGTACCTTTACATGACATTTATGTAAGATAGGAAACACTGAAAAGGTTGTTCTGCTCTGCAGTGGTCTCAGTGAGGAAAGAACAATTGGCAGGAAAGACAGGAAGGCTCTTTAACTTTTCTTTATAGGGTTCTCTATTATTTGACTTTTTACAACTTGCTTGTATTGCTTTTATAATAAAAAAATGTAAAAAAGCCAAATGATAGTCAGTAAATCACCAGAGGATCATAGCTTGTCCACTGAGCTGACTAAAAAGCATTTGTCCTGAAGGAAAAAGGCATCTGAGCATTTCACTGTCCTCTGTGACTGGCAAGGGACATTGAGGCAGGAGCTGTCCTGGTAGGGAGCAAACGCAGAACAGGGGATGGGACAGCTTGAGTTTAGGCTAGGAACGTAAAGGTCAGTAGCAGTAGAAAATGTATCTCCATTCCAAATGTCTGCATGATAAAAAATGGGATTTTAATAATTTCACAGGGTGGGAATTATAGTAGGCAGGACTTTTATCGTTGCCTCAGGCATTGGATTGACCCCACCAAGACCTCACTTTCCTCTGCGACAGCAGGATGATTTTCTACTTCATAATCTTTGCTCTTATTGTGGGAGGAAAAATAAATTCCCCTGCTGGCCTTCCTGCAGCCTCAGCCCCACGGAGAGCAGGGTTTTGTTCACCCACCCTGCCAGAAAACACTTATGGAGGTTTATTTTCCTACCTTTATTATTTTGCTTGTATCAAACATTGAGGATAGGAGAATTTCAAGAAATGTTCAGGATGACACCCTTAAAATTAAAGTTATGAGCATCCAGAGGCCAGGAAGGTGACAATGACTGTGAGGATCTTGAATTCATCCATCCATCCATCCATCCATCCATCCATCCATCCATCCATCCAAAAGGCATTATTTTTGGAAACAGAAATCTTGAGCTTTGAAGATGTAAAAAGAATGGTGATGTTCCCTGAGGAAGAAAAATAAGGCTCATTTCATTCATGGTAGCTCTAGAGTGTAGGGCTCTAACCCTGAGTCATAGGAAGGTCTAACTTGGGCCCACCAGGAGAAAAGCTATTGACTCACAGCAGAGCAGTGAGCCCCTTCCTGGGGCGCTAAGTCATTGCTCAGGACTTTGTAGAATGGATTTAATTTTCTGATAGGGGCTGCGCCAGTACCAGTAGGAACCCTTACAACCACAAGGTCTTTGCCTGATGGGACAGTGTCATCAGGGGCAGGCCTGTGGCATTTCCCACACAACCCCAGCTCCATCATGAGCTGCAAGCTAAGCCTTTCTTGCTTCCCCATTGCTATCCTATATCTCTCCTGGACCCTTCCCTAGAGGAGCCTGCTACTTCTGAGCTCACCTGGAGTATGTCCCCAGGTTGCCTCCTTAAGGAGTGCTCTTTGCTGAGTTGCCACATAGCACAAACCATCAGTCCCCTGACATTGTCACTTTGCACTGAAGACAGGTTCAGTGAACACCTTCCAGGTCCCATCCACACAGGATGAAAGGAACAGAGTGCAAAGCTCCTTCCTGGAGGAGTTCTTCTTCTAGTGAGGGAGAAAGAAAAGACACCACTGAGTTGCGAGGGACAGGTGAGCAAGAGGAAGAAAAAAAGGCAGAGAGGGCTAAGAGCTAGGGGCGCTATTTTTCATATGCCAGTCAGAGGGCGTGGTGGGCGCTGAGGGCAGACTGACACAAGGCACAGAGAGAAGAGAACTGTGCTGTGACCTGGAGAAGAGTAGTTCTGACAGTGGAACAGCAGGTGTGTTCCCAACAGTTTAGACAAAGAGTGGGATGGTCAGAGTGGCCAGACACAGTGAGCGTATTAGGCTACCTAGCTAGAGAGCCCAAAGGACAGGTTAAGTGGCTGTAATATTTTGTCTCACACCTGTGGAGATTGGAAGCCTAAGATCAAGGTAGCCGCAGGGTTGGTGTCTGGTGAGAAGTTTCCTTGACTGGCAGATGGATACCTGGCTGCACCTTGGTGTGGACTTTTTCTTGTGTAAAACACAGAGAACTCTACTGTCGCTTTCTTAGGACAACTTAATTGTCCCGTCTTAGTCACTGTTCTCATCACTGGGACAAAACACAGGATACCTACAACTGAAAGGAGGAGAGGTTTAGTTTGTCTCATTTTTTTAGAGGTCTCAGCAGTGCAGAGGAGATCTGCTTATGGTATGGCAGTCAAGAAACTGAAGGGAGAACGTGGAGAGGGAGATAAACCCTTTTAGGTCACAGCCCCAGTGAACCTCCTCTTCTGCCCAGACCCCACCTCCTAAGAACAAGTTCTAAACCCCCATAATCTAATCATCTCCTAAAAGCCTGGCTCATGAGGCCACTAGGCTCTTGGAGGACATCTAAATATAAACCACAACACTCCCTTAATTAATTCTAGGTCTGTGTGTCACAGTAGAATTAGGGCATCAACATTTGGATGTGAAAGGTGTAGAATTTAGTCCTTAGCAGTGAGCCAGGTAAGAGGGGGAAGGAAGGAATGAGATTAGATTGAGCCAGTTTACCTGTACACAGATGGCAGTGATCCAAGAAGGAGGGAAGGGAACCTGAGGTGGCAGTGGGGATAAATGACCATCCTAGAGGCCACGGTGTTAAGCTGGTAAGAGGGGTGGAATTAGGGGCACAAGAAGAAAGGTTGGCTTCAGACAGAGCCTGGAGTGCTCATACAGTGTAACAGGAAGCTGAGAACAGGATAGAACGGGTTGTGTCTTATAGGGAAGGAAGATGACAAATTTCTCTGTGGGCTGTTTTCTCTTTTTTTTCTCAGTAAAATCAGATTCAAGGCCCTGAACCAAGACTGAAGGAGAGATGGACAGAGGAAAGAGTGTGAAATAGTCATCCCTAAGAATAAGCAGGTGAATTGATCTGGGAGATGTGGTTTTGTTGTGCAGTGCCAAGGCCGCACTAGACACTTGTGATCTCAATTTAAGGCAAGATCATGCTTCACAACTGTGTGTTTTTCTCCAACTGCATTCTCACCTCAGGTTCAGACAAAGACCAGAAGGGTAACTGTGTCTAACCAGGTTGGGATTTGGCCACCAGCTATTAGAAAGGGAGAGAGTGTACCTACTGTGAGGAGCCCTGGCAGCTTGACTGGGGGCTGGGGTGTAGCTCAGTGGTAGATTGCTCACGTAACATGCATGAAGCCCTGGATTCAATCCCCAGCACTGCAGAAAAGGAAGCTCAGCTGTGAACAGAGGGAAGCGATGAATACAGAAAAGACAGGAGGTCCTTAGCAATGACAGGATGAAAATATTCTGAGACCCATTTTGCTGATACGTACAGAGGCTCAGAGAGATAAATCATGTACCTAGGCAGGAGAGGAGCCATATTCTGGGGACTTTTGAATATAGTGTCGGGAAGTTGAGGAACTCAGACAGCAAAGCCTCTGTATACGTAATGTCTCCATCCCCTTCCTCCTCTCAAGAGGATCAGTAAATGGTCAGCTGTCTTAATTACCCAGGATTGAGCATTTTCCAGGACACCAACTTTTAGTAACTAAACTGAGAAAGTCTCAGACAGGCAAGGTTGAGTGGTCACCAGTTGACATATGCATGTAGGCATACACAAACACATGGAGAAAGAATTGCAACTTATTGGGACTAGAAGACCCCTCTTACCTACACTGGACCTGCTTCTTCTCTGCAGAGGTTGGAGTTGGGATTGAAGGGACAGAGTTAGGGTCAACAATTACTTTTTCAGAAACAAACGGAAATGATATTTGGAGGATAGGGCACCTCCATGAGACTCAAAGTCCAAAGAAGGCTTAGTGTGTCCCACGACAATTCTCTAGAGCCCAACCCTTGCTCTTCTCATGCCACAAAAGATCCTGGAGGTCATTCTCTGTCTCCATTTAAAGAGAGACATTTCCCATCAGAAGAGAAACTCTGGACAGCAGGGATTTTTGACCATTTTATTTACCATTCCTTCAAGCACCTGGAGCAGCACCAGACAAGCAGGAGGAATCCAGAATAGATTGAATGAACCAGAAGAATCCTTTGTCCTCCATAGCAGTCCACTGAACACCTGTCTTAGTTACTTTTCTCTCATTGCTGAGACAAAATGCCCGATACTCAAAGTTAAAGGGGGAAAGTTTTATTTAGCTCACAGTTTGTACAGGTCTCAGTCCATAATCTCCTGGCAGGGTGGCATGGCAGATAGGCATCGTAGAGGAGAAACAGTTGATGGTAGGCAGAAGGTAGCAAAGCAACAAGGGTCAGCATAGCTCTTTCTATCCCTTACATCTTATCCAGGCTACTTAGGGCAGGTAGTATTCCTACCCTTAATCCTAGTGCCCATGATCCTGCACTGTACCATGAATTGATCCCAGCATCACACACTCTAGATCCAGTCACCTCTGAAAAGCACTCACCTATGATGGCATGAAGCTTTGGGGTGACATCTAGACACAAGCCATAGCAATGCCTGTGCCACAAACTATTTAATTGTACCCTTTCCACTTTCAGGTTATTTCCACACTTTGGATCTTACAGTTAATGTTACAGTGAACAAGTGTACACAGATACTTCATGTATGTGTGAGTCCGTCTGTAGGATAAGTTGCTAGAAATGAAATAGCTGAATTAAGGGTACATGCACTGGTAATGTCAGTGGGTTTAACCAAATTACCCTCTATCTAAATTTTCAAAAATTGTTACAATTTGTCTCACGTATTTACCATACCTTTTAGATATCTCCATTTTTCTTTGATTCTAAGCTACCTTTCAGCATTCTGTTCATCATCCAGCCCTCTCAGTTGGACCCACATATAACAACAGCTCTGCTGACTCAAATTTGTGACTACCTTATTTTATCGGCTATTTTAGGCATCATCTTGCTCTGAGGTCGGCTTTCCCAAGGGAGTGTGAGGACACAGTTGGGGGAGAGACAGACCTGCACGGGGGTATCCTGGAGTGATACGACAGAGCAGAGGCCATAATGTCTTAGGAATGAGCCAGGAATATCTGCGGACCTTCCTCAGCTCAGCCTTTCTCAGCAGCTTTACCCTAAGCACCTCCCCACCCACCCCCCACATCCCTTTTACCATGATACAGACTCTCCCTCTCAAGTCTCTCTGTATATTAAATCTTCAGCTCCTTCTCATTACTTATCGATTGGTCCCAGGAGAACTCTAGCATGAACAGGGGAAGAAGGGAAATTTCTTTCTGGGCCTCAGGTGAAAGAGAAATTTTGCTCAAACTTTGCAAACTCTTTTTTTTTTTTTTTGTCTTTTTGAGACAGGGTCTTGCTGTGCTGGCCTTGAGCTCACTTTTTAGCCCAGGCTGGCCTCGAACTCACAATTCTCCTGCCTCAGCCTTCCCAGTGCTGGGATTATAGGCCTGCGCCACCACACCCATAACTTTGCAAACTCTTGATGCTCAATTAATTTGTTTCAAACCCTGTTTTCCTATCTTTCTTGATACTCAGTGTCCCCCAGTCCCTCCTACATTCAGTTCCACCTTAGTGCAAGTCTTTCAAATGGTGTTTTAGATCCCTCTGCTGCGTAGCATTCCAGTGGCAGTACTTCACTGAAAACAAGAGATCCTTAGAAACTCCAGTATGTCTCTACCCCTCAAAGGACACTTGAGAAAGAGAAACAAGTGGTTTTCTTCTCCTCTGTCAGTCTCTGCTAGACACTTCCAAGTGTCCCAAGCCTTGATGATGGTCTCTGGAGTGGAGGGAACATAAATCGGATGGCTCTACTCATGCTGGGAGTTCATTTATTCAAGGCTTGCTCATCCTCTCACTCTCTTTCAGCCCACTGCTGTGCAGCATATGAGCATCCACTCCGAGGCAGGCATGGAGCAGGGGCATAGTATGAGCCGAGATGAATGCTGACCCTCCAGGATCCTGCCGTGGTTGCCATGAGCACTGTAAAGAGATGCCATTCATAAGAGCTGGATCAATTTCAGGCCTCAGACTGCACATCGGATCTTTTCCCAAAAGGAAAACAGGACTGGGGTGGGGATGTATTTTCCAGCTTTGCTGTTTGGCCCCTATGTCTTAAATCTTTGAGTTCTGCTCAGTCAACAGTAATCACATAGAGATAAGATCACAGATGGAGTGAGAGATATGAAAAAAGAAAAAGGGTAAGAACAAAGAGGGAAGGGAATGGAGGAACTGAGTTCAAATCCTTGATAGTCCAGGGCACAGCCAAGTAAAATATTTACTGCACTATCTCAAGCACTGGGTATGAGGGCCCACACCTGTGATTCCAGCACTTAAGGCAGGAGGGTCGCCAAAGTGCAAGCCCAGTCTGAACAACTTAGAGACTCATCAAGACCCTGTCTCCAAATAAAAAATAAGCAAGGGGCTGGAAATGCAGCTCAGTACAAGGGCCCTGGGTTCCATTCTCAGTAGCACTAAATAAATAAATAAATTTGTGAAATGAATTATAAGGTAAGCAAGGCTTGGAAAAGAAATGTTTCAAATACCTCGCATAGCACATTTTTCCAGCCTCCTCAAGCATTTTAAAATCATTCATTTACATTCAAGTAGTTAATGTGATAATTTTAGAACATTCACATCTATTCCTGAAACCCAAGGACCGCTGAATGAGTAAATGGATGAATGAGTTTTGTGAGCCAGGTTGAATTATTCTATGGTTTCAGGTGACAAAGTAGTGCATCAAATCTTCAGTTCTGACTTCGCACTAACTCAGCCTTATCCTCCTACAATTAGTCCTCATTAATGAGACTTCACTGTCATCCCCACCATTGGAGCTCTGAGGTCCCTGGAGCAATGCCTGCTCTTGAAATCAAAGTCAGAAGCCTATTAAGCAAATGAATAGAAAAGATGCAGTTTCAAAAGAAATAGTGGTGAACCTATCAAAAAAAGTAGGAAGAATTTTTTTTTTCAAACCATGATTTTTAAAAAAGTCATCCATTCACGGATAAACTATACAGGCGCTAATTAGAAGTCAATCTTTTGAACTCATAAAATCTATCTCTGCTGGGCCTGTATTTATGTCTTTGTTAATTGCTTGAAAGCATTGAATATCATCTGATATAATAAAATGATTGTAATGGAATATCCCAGATTTCTTGCTAAGGAGAGGTAGTAAGGGGTGGAAACCCCATGGGTTCTCCATTTACATGCTGCCAGTGGCATTTCCCAGGAAATACACAGCGAGCATTTGGTAAAATTTGTAAAACGAGTTGGTGGCATAATCTGAGCCAATTTTCTTAACCTCGTTGAGCCTGTTTGCTTACCTATAAAGCTAGCTGAAGACCACTGAAGTGTGACTGCTCAGTAGTATGCAAATACTGCCAAGCTGCAGACATTACTCCAGGTGCTTACACCCAGACACTTCCCAGCTCCTCCTTGCTGTTCAGTGAGGTAGTTTTGTTAACCCCATTTCACAGGTAGGGAAATAAAGGCAGCTCAAGGCATTTGCCCAGGTCACATTGGTCGCAGAACAGATGCAGGACTCAGTCTTCCAGAATCTGGCTCCACAGCCCACGGGGGTTACTGTTGCTTTGTACAGCGTCTCATGCCCTGTAATAAACCATCTAGAAAAGCCTGGGCATGTAGTACTTTTCTTTGTTTCTATTTCTCTGGAGCTAGGCAAGTGAAGTTTGTGTGGTTTATGCAGTTTGATGACATTACTGGGGTGGAGGGTTGGCACAGCAACCACTGGGAGCTCCAGATTTGTACCCCACTAGGGGCAGGCCCACATTTGGAGTCGTAAGAGATTGTAATACACGTGTGATCTGACCTGTGGGCCCCACTGTAGATGATGGTGTCTTTGGGTACAGACTCCAGACCCACTGATGACTCTTCCGGGGCCCCTCCAGCTCACTAGACCTGCCCTGCAGACTCAGTCCTACCCTAACTTGCCACTTGTCCCCTGACCCACTTAGGAGACATTCCCTGGGTTCTATAACAGCTAGGCAGACTCTCTACTCTGCCAGACGGACCCATCATAGCTAGTGCCCCAGAGTTTAAATCATAGGCGCACAGAGAGAAAACCAATTTCCTTTTATGATAAAGTCTTCAAGGAAAGGTCAGGCAGATAAATAACTGAGGGAGGCAAGGATGCTGTCCTAAAGAACACATTTCCTGGTAAGAGGGAGGGGACTTCCGCAAGCTGTGATTTTTTTGCTCCTAAAATAACGTCAAAGAGTTTCACCTTAAAAAGAGCGGCATAAGGAAATGCACAAATTCAGAGCTGAACGTGATTTTGAATGAAGTCCTACAGGGAGCTCTGGATTGTTAGTGGACTGTGGAACCTATCCCACCAAGAGGCAAGCCAGTCTTTGGCTTTGGGTCTTTGGGGCTCATGGGCTCCCAGGGACTCTGGGTCTTTGCGTGAAAATGAAGTGTCTCCAGAGCCCAAGAACAGTCTTTCAAACAAGTTCTGCAGTGTGAGCCATGGGAGCACAGCCTGCAGAAAGAGAAAATGGATGCCAGGATGGGCAATGGGGTCCTAAGGTGACCCGAGTAGATCACTCCATGCCACAGCTATGGTAGAGGCACCTTGCTACATTTGACTTTCTGTGCACTTACCTCCTCCCTAACTAGCCTGTGGGCCCTGGGAGGACAGATTTTAAACCCAAAGAAAGATGACTTCTTCTCCTTCCCCTTCCCCTTCTTCTCCTCCTTCTCCTTCTTTTCTTCCTTTTTTGGACACAGGGTCTCACTACGTCTCTCAGGATGGCCTTGAACTCACTATGTAGCCAAGACTAGCCTCAAACTCATGGCAATTTTCCTGCCTCAGTCCCCTGAGTGCTGGGATTACGGGTGTGCACCACTGTGCCTGGCCAACCAGTGGGTTCTTTCTTTTTTTTTTTTTTTCTTGGTACCAGGGATTGAACTCAGGACCTTGCTTGCTAGGCAGGAGCTTATGCCACTGAGCTACATCCCCAGCCCAAGTGGTTTCTTTAAACCTAAGAAAAGTAGATGCTTACAGAGGAGTCAAAGCTCTTGTCCCTACCATTATGACTCTTTGGCTCTGCTGTGAATTAAATTGATGTGATGCAAATTAATAGAAAGAAAATACATTTAAATGATGTCCATAAACAGGGGACTCACCCCAAATGATTCAAAAATAGGTCTGAAGATTGACGCTTTTGTAGCATCCAGAGCTACAGAAAGAAATAAGAGCTTGGGGCTTCTGAGGAGGAGTGGGGGGAGGCAGTAGAAATGCAAATTCTAGGAGGCCCAGGAGCGGGAATGTCTGAATAAAGGTGGTCTTGTTTTACAGATATAGTCTTTCTGGTAATGAAAATGGCCCAGAGCAGCCCTCTGTAGAACACACGGCTGAGGGTCAATCTTCAGTCTCCTCTGAGGGGAGCAAGTTCATGACACTTGGGTTCTCCTGGAAGCTTCTTCTGTCTTTAGGCAGATACCGGGAGCACAGAGGAAGTCTTTGCTGCTTCTGGGATTCCCTGGGTGCACTCACTGAAAAGTCATCAGCACACTAATTCTTCACATTTGAGGGTAGCATTTCCCAAACTCCTTCATGCCCCATAAATGTTTGCTGATGGCTGAGCAAGAAGAAACAAAAGCTGGCGGACTGTGGAATACTGACAGGTGGCTTATTTTGAAGAAGTTTCATTCTCCGGAGCTAAGAAAACTCTTATAAATTCAACATTGTTTTAAAAAAATCAAACCATTCATCTCCCTTTCAGTTCATGATTATTGCTTCAAAAATGAGTTTGTAAAGGCATACTTTACGTCAAATATAGAGGTGGGGCCCTGTGTCTTTAGGGCTTAAACATTTGAGTTTTGAAACTCTCTTGGAAATTGACTGACTTCTTGTGGGCCATCTCCTCATTTTTAGCTGCAGTTTCTTCATTAATAAAATAAGCGCTAAATCAGATCCAGGCTTTCCACTACAGTAATTTAAAGTAGGAGGCCTATTTGCAAGGGCAAAATATCTTATAGGTTTGCCTTGTAGTTGATGTTAATATTCATTGTTTGAGAGAATCTACAATGACAAAAGGCTCCTTGGAGATTCAGTGAGTCTTTTAAATAAAATTGCATTTATGAATCGGAACAACTTTTCAATTAGTAGCAGGCAGCCAAGCAAGATATATTATTTAATTATCCTTCAAAAATTATTGGTGCATTTGAGGATGCTCACAGTGTAGGGCCCCTCAGCCTTCCTCCTGCCCGGAGGTGATCTTCTATAACCAACTCCTAAGGCAGCTCCACCTTTCCAAATAATTATAAAAACAAGCAGATGACTTTGCACTCTCATTTAATGACTATAAAGCAAGGAATCCCGGACTGTGGTTGGCTCAGGGATCTATAAGGACCAAAAGACCAGGCTGCAGGTATTAAATTGTCTAAAGGAGAAAGATCAAGTTTTTGCAGGAAATGCTGAGGAAAAGATGATATAATGCGAGCATAGTGTCTCTGTTCCTGCTCCCTAGTACCGAACCATGAAGTTCCTGCCAAAGCAAGCATGTGTCGCGGCAGCAGGGACCCTGACAAACCAAACACAGGAGGAAAAGCAAACCTGTCCTCTTAACTGTTGCATTACAACACCCCCTTTTCATGATGTTGCCTGGTGTGATGGGTTAACTAATGGTCAACTTGTAACACCCAGCTGAACTGAATCAGCGTGGTGCTGGGTGTGGAAGGCTCACCTGAAGACTGTTCCCAACCGCATAAAAGGACAACTGGAAGGGAAGATGTTGTGCTGTTGATTCTCCCAGAGAAGCTTCTCATGCTGGTTTTCCTGATGTGAATTTAGCTTTTCTCATCTTCAGAGAAGTTTGGGTCCTTTCTGTCTCTGAGGATGGTTGCAGTTATTTTCAGAGGAGCTCTGGTCCTTACCTTGAGTGTCACCTCCTGGCTGTCTTGAAGATCTGTCAGCCTGCTGGCACAGATCCTTCATCCTCCTGGCACAGACTTTCTAGCTTCCACCACCTTCGCATCACGGATCCTTGAAACAGACTTGCATGAGACATTGCTGTGGGCTCTTGGCCTCCAGTTGGACTTGTGGAGGACATTACCATGGGCTGGAGCTCTTCTGCTGGACTTGTTGCAGGACATTGCCATGGGATACAGGCCCTCAGCTGGATTCTCTGGCTCTTTAGTATGTAGACAGTTCTTCTGCACTCTTCTGCATTTGACTCTTTGGGTGAACGTTTTAAAATAATCCTATAAATTATGTGTCCTGTATTAAATCTTTTCCCTTGCAAACCCTGACTATAACAGCGGTTCTGGGAGTGACTGGGCTCGGCTGTGATGTTCTTCTGCTGGCTCTGTTTGTGTCTCGCATGCAGCTGAGGTCAGGTAGCCCCTGGGATGCTGAGACAGCTGACCCTCTCTCCCTTTACCTATGTTTCTTTGTAATTTCAAGATCTTTCTACCTGACATCCCCACATCTCTCTAGAAGCCTTGGCCAATTTTCTACATGGTGATTCAGGGGTTTTAAAAGACAAAAGTGGCACAGTCTCTGCCTCTTTTCAGTTAATGTGTTACAAAATGAATCCATTTTCCGTACTGGAGGTGTGACCACGGAGGGAGGCAGCTCAGCAGGGAGGGGACACACAGCCCTCTGGTACTGCAGTTTGCCTGGGTTTGGGGACTCCAGGAAAATGCACTTTGGGATCTGGGCTGTCCTTGTGTGGCTTCCTGGTGTCACTGCAGGATCAGAACAGAAGCCTGAGAAACAGTTTGGGAGCCCCAGGAGACAACCTGGGAACTTCAGGGTGGCCTTGGAGTGGCACAATGTTGTTGGGGACCCTGGACTAAGAAAGTAATGATAAGGCCTCCCGTAGTGATTTTCTAATATATACACAATGCAGTCACATCCATATACTTGAAACTTGGGATGGGTTGGAATGGAAGAAAAGGATGCGATGTTCTCTGAGCATTTGCCACAGCCCACAAACCATGGAAGGTTCCACCTGTACCCCATTTCATCGTGACCACGATTCACCTTATTTCTAAGCCTGTTGCAGCACCTGATATTAGAAACGGGAAGCTCACAACAGCTAGCAAGTGCAAGAGCAGGGAAGGAAAATCAGGCCGTTCTGACTCTAATGTCCTGTTTGCGACCTCCTAATAGGCGTGAAACTTGAATGTTTACTATTTCCCTTAGGGCTTTTCTTCCTTTTAATTGAAGCCTTTGCAGAAATGACATTCTCCCTCTCTTCCACGTTTCCTCCTCTGCAGCTCCCTCACAGTGTTTGAATTCAGCACGGTGCGGAGACTATTTGTTCTGACAGTCATGGCACCTGCAGGCCTGGCTGCCCCTCTTTGCCAGAGAGGCAGAAGCAGAGGGCCATCAGTGTCAGTGCAAAGCAGGGGCCACGCTGGAGGAGGGCCTGGTGCTGGGCCAAGCTGGGGGACCCGAGGCAGTGAGGCACAGTGAGGATCCAGGAGGGGAGCTGTGACAAGCTCAGGGTGCCAACTTGTCTTTCAAACCTCAGCTGTGTTTTCTATATCAGTGCCATGCACATTCAGTCTGGTAAATGTTAGGACAACTATTATAGCTGGAATAACTCTAAGATTTGCTTTCTCCATGGGATATAGTTGGAAAGACGGAATAACTTCCAGCCTTGTACAGCACAATAAGGTAACTATGGCTGGCAACAACTAATTGTCTATTTCCAAATATCCAGCAGGGAGGATTCTGAATGTTCCTAACACAAATGAGTGGTCAGTGTCTGAGGTGAAGGGGGTGCCAGGCATCCTAAGCTGAGCGTTGCACCTTGTATACTTGTGTGGAAATGTAACACAATACCCCGTAAATATATCCCATTACTTCGTGTCAACTTTTAAAATAAAAATTAAGAAAAAAAGATTTATCTCTTCTTTTTTGAAAAAGAAGGAAATGAAATGGTAGAGAACTAGCTTTTATTTAAGCCAATGAAAGTATGTGAGCATATGTGCTGTGTTGGGGCATGGTAAGTATCGCTCTTGCTACTTATAAATCTGAACTTGTTACGGTTGATATATTGTGTCAACTTGGGGAGTCTAGAGGTTTGGCTGAGTGATTCAGCAGTTTTGCATCTTGGGGTGGAAAGGACATGCCCTGACCCTTCTGGGATGTTGTTTATTGTATTAATTTGAGAAGTTTAGAAGGTTAACTATGTAACTCAGAAGGGAGCCAGGGTGCTTACTCTGTATACATACTGAGTCTGTGGAAGAGGGGAAGGAAATTATGTGAGTGCTACAGACCCCTGGGTGGGGGCAGCCTGCTTACAACGTAAGGGAGGGAAAGAGGCTGCTTGCTGCCATTCCTCCCTTTTGCTCTGGTTGCTTTGCTGTCTTCTGCCACCATGAACTGTTGCCCAATGCCATGTGCCACTCTGCCTTGGAATCAGCCAAATATGGACTGAAACCACAAACTGTAAGATAAACACTTCCTTCCTTCATTCTGAATGTCAGGTATTTTGTCTCAGCAATGAGAGAAAAGTAACCAAGATAGAACTCAGTTAATATTTACCATGTGCGTAATCAAATTGTTAACCCCTCTCACCCCCAAACTGCTTCTCCTTTGGTCCTTCTCATTTCAATAACTGGAAGCTGTTTTCTGCCAGATGTAGACAAAGGTCAGAGTCCAATTCCTTCCTTCTCTTACAGCCCCCATCTACTCAGCACCAAGCCCTGCCTTCTCCACTTGCAATATCTAGGACCCAATCCTTTCTCTTCCACCACCAAGGACGAAGTCACCTTCACCAAGCCCAGCTGTTCCGCTTGCATCCTTTGCTCATCTACACAACAGACAAAATCATCATCCCTTCCAGAGCTAAAGTCTAATCACCTCTGTTCTGCTCAGAAACTGCCAGAGGCTTCTTACCTTTTCAGAAAGAGATACAAAGTCCTTCTCATGGCCCCTAAACTTCCACAAGATCCAGTTTTCTTAGTGACTGGCAAATCTCATCTCTGTGATTCTTCTCAGTTGAGGCACAGTTCACGTACAGCGGAATGCATGCATCTTACATGTGTCGTTGTGTGGCTCAATGGAGTCCACATGCAGGTAACCACCACCGAAAACAAGGTGCAGAATATTTCTGCCACCTAGAAATGTCTCTTCTGTCCCTTTACAATTAATACCCATCTCCACTTGGTCTAACACCCAGCCTGATGTTTGTCACTGGATTCATTTTGTCTGTTCTTAACTTTCATTTACATGGAATCATATAGTATGGACTATTAAATGTCTGTATAATTTTTGAGATTCACTTTCTTATATCAATACTTTAAGACTGTCTTAAGACCTTCCATTGTATGAATAGACCACATTGTCCAAATCAACTGATTTATACATTTTTGTGTGGATGCACATATGTCTTGTTTCACCTTGGGCTGTATGAATTTTTCTCTGGCACTTACAGCTAGGAATAGACTTTCTGCTTAATGGGGTATATTTACTTTTATTAGAATTGCTTAATAGTTTTCCAATATGGTTTTATACTCTCAGCAAAAGCTGAGAGTTTTATTTACATTATATTCCTGCACATACTTGATATTTGGGGGACTTTTCTTAGCCATGCTTGGAGTATATAATGGTATCTCATCTTGGTTCAAAATTCCATTTTCCTGAAGAATAGTAAGGTGGAACATTTTTATTGGCTTATTGGTAATTCAAATATTTTCTTTGTAAATTGCCTGTTCAAATTTTTAGGCCTGTTTTCAAATTAGGTTGTCTTTTTCTTATTGATTTGTAAGAGTTCATATTCTGGATATGAGTTCTTTGGTGGCTATGATTATATACGCTTCCCTCGGGGCTGTGATTTGCTTTTTCTCTTCCGTGGAGATGAGTTTCGATGAGACCCCATCTCCTGCCTTCTTGCTCACGTACTCTGACACAGCCACGCTGACTTTGCTGCTCCTGCCATTTTTTTGACATCATTTGATCTCCGCCTCACTCTCTCCAGAATGTTCCTCCCCCACCTATCTGGATGCTTCACTCCCTTTCTTTACCTGTGTCTCTGGTCCAGTGTAACTTCTAAGAGACCCTTTTCTGAGCACAGCATGCAAAGTAGCTTTCCCTGTGCTTCTCAGTGCGCTCCACTTTTCCCTGTGGCCTTGTCACCTGAGATGCATGTCTATTAATTCACTTCCCGGTGTGCCTTCTGATTGAGTTTACCTCTGTGAGAGCAGGGGCTGGGCTTATGCTGCATCCTATGGAGCCCTAGCACCTAGAGGATACCCAGCTTCTGTGAGGAATTAAAAATGTGTTAAATAATGGAATATGGATTGTATTAGGTAATTAAGAGCATGGGATCATCATAACAAGTAACACCCAAACATCAGTGGAAAAAATATCAAAGGTTTCATTCTTACTGGTGCAGTCTGTCTTATGTGAGCTGGAGGACATTTTGTCCATTAATAAGAGATTCTTCATTACTGCGACTCAGGGACCCAGGTTGGCAGAGGAGCTATGAGGCCATGTTCTCAGACACAGGCTGCAGGGGTTCCTGTGAGCAGGGAAAAAGAGCATGGAGACCAGAACAGTGGTCATTAAGTTATTTTACTAAGACGCCATCACTTCTTTTACTAAGAACACATCACATCTGTTCATTTGTCGTTGTCCAAAACAAGGCTAATGGTGATGTCCAACTTCAGAAAGTGTGTGCCTGGACAGAGAACTGAAAATCCTGGTGGGCACCAGTGTGTTCACCGCAGTGAGTGACAACAGATGAGTGCTGATAGCTGAATGAATGCACGAACGAACTCAGGAAACAAAGACCAAGAAATAGGTCCAGGTAAATAGCAGGTTGGACAGCCAACTTTTCACTTTTTTTTAACTCCTAACTCCTGTGCCTCACTACAGGTCCAGCACTGTGTACTGCTGAGAAATGGCTTGACTGAATAATGCCCTTAACCATGTCCTAAGGAGGGGAACAGCTGTGCTATTCCACTGCTGCTTTGTTTTGTTTTTCCAGAACAAGGCATCTAGTGTTTGATGTGAATTACTAAAGTAGGTAGTTGGGTCAATTAAGACCCAGAGAGATAAATTAGATGGTCCAGGATCTCACAGCTTAGGACCAGAGATTGATCATAAACCCCAAACCCTTCCAATTGCATGCAAAGTGACAGACAAGAACCTAAGCATGTATGTTACTCTGTGAGCTCCTTTCTCTTACCTACCTTCTAGCTAGAGTCAGAGGCCGCGTTCTGTTGTTGGTCTGTGCTGGCTGTCTCCCAAAGCTCTGAGACCCCCTTCGTCATCCCAGATAAGGCCAACTGGTCCTCTGGGATATTTCATTGTTGCTGCAATTTATCATTTCTGTCTATTCATTTATATTTTTCCATTTTTTAATTCTAAGATGTTACTCTTGAAGGCTTAGGACCCATCGCTCAATATATTAAGATTGAAAATTTCATATAGTTAATGGGGCTGTGTATTCATGAATCTCTAGTCAATTCATGGCATTGTCACAAAAAACTTTGCCTTGTAATTGTTTCATTTGCAAACTAAAACTCATACCCACTCTGCCTTTGCCAAGAATTATTCTGCAAATAAAATGATACTGTGAAATATTAAAGCATTTGGAAACCGGAGACAGACATCGAAATTGATTGTTGTTTTGTCACCATGTTTAACGCCATCAAAGAACACTCAAAGCATTATTAATTCTGTTCCAGGAGACTCCACTTACTTTCTTTAGAGTCTGAATAGAAGAATACAAACTAGGCTGAGCAAGTATTCTCTTAAATTCTCTCTTGACGTACCTGGACGCTGTGCATTTTTGTGGCAGTGCCACAGAGCTCTTTGGAAGGGGTGAGGTAGAAGTTTGGACCACATGAGCAACAGAACTGAAGCTGGCCCAGCTCAGAGCTATGTAGGGAGCCAATTCTCTGTCCACACACTCAAGGCCAAGACTGTGTTTTATTGAAGCGCTCAACTATCGTCAGCCCCAAGTGTTTACTGAAAGCTTCACTCCCCACTGTGGCTTGTGCACTGGCCCAAGGCTGCCTCTCGCATCACCTACATCTTAGACACAAGTGCTTATCATGACAGTTTTCCAGCAGGGGCCATAAAAAGGTCTGGTCTAGCAAAAATCGGTATTTTATGACTAGTTCCTGATAGATGCAAAGCAAATTTCTCAAGCAGGGGCACTTTCTTCTTACCTGCAGAAAGGAGTTCTGTGCACTGTCTCTGATAGGCCTGCCTTATACCACTGCCAGATAAAATTCTCTTTCTGGGATTCTACGAGTGCCCCAGACCTCAGTGATGCAGTTCTTGGGCTTTGGGGGACAAACTCTGGCCTCTCTGTCCTTTGCCCTTGTGGAGCTCTCTTACCTCTGACAGCAGCCAGCTGGCCCATCCTGTGTGCATCAGCAGCTGCTTCCCTGAGGCAGGACAGGAGGGAAAGCAAGCCTCACATGTTGTCTGCTGGGTGGACCCCAGTATTTCTTTTATGGCCTTTGTACCCATCTCCAGCCTCCTCAAAGTGAAATGAGTATCGAGATTTCCTTTGCCCCTTTGCTCTGCGGGATCACGTGAGGAGGGCAGAAGCTTCCCAGGAGTCTGCTTACAAGGAGGTTTCTGGCGGACTTAGCCTAAGTCACCGCCTCCTCCAGCTCTGCTCCAGGTGGGAGTAGAAGAAGATGTGGCACCCTCCCAAAGTTGTCGAGTGAGAGAAAAGGTGTCCACCACAAGGGCAAATTCTCATACCTCTAGATCACCCAGAGGCCTGGCAGGTGAGGAAAAGCGCCCTCAAATCCGGACTTCTCTTAGTCCCTTTCAATCTCAGGCCAGGACCCAAGAGAGGTGTCCAACAGGTACTCCTCTTGAATGGTAGGCACGGAACTTCATGAAGCCTCTGGGTAGTTTTTTAAAGCCTAAGCCACTTTATCACCACCACTGATAACTTTTTTTTTTGAGACAAGGTCTCACTATGTAGGTCAGGTTAACTTTAAACTCACTATGTAGCCGAGGCTGGCCTTGAACTTATAGAGATCCTCCTGCCTCAGCCTCCCCAGCCCTGGGATTACAGGCACATGCCACCACACCTGGGTGATAATTATTTTTAGTCAGCTTACCCCCTAGGATAATAAGATGATAGCATAATGACCATAAGAAGAACTACTATTTATTAAGCACCTTCGCTAAGCTAAGCCTTTTATGTCCATTCCCCCCATTAATTTTCACAAACTTCTATGGAGATAGGAAGAATTACCTCTTTCTGTGATTTGAGTGTGTTCTTCAAGGGTTCATGTGTTGGAAGCCTGGCCCCCAGTATGCTCGTGTGACAGGCAGTGGGGCCTTTAAGAGACGGAGCATAGTGAGAGGGGATTTGGTTATTGGGGAGCCTCATTCCTGGGTGAAGGTGATGCAGTTCTCATGGAATTTGGTTAATTTGTGTGAGAGGATAGTTATGAAACACACACACATGCACACACACATTCCCCACTTTCTCCTCTGCATGTGGTCACCCCTTCTTGCACATAATCCTCCTGTGATGCCGTTTAAAGTGCTGTGACCCAGCCAAGAGGGCCCTCTTCATAAGCTGAATTGATGGGGCCTTCCAACCTTTTGCTTTCAGCCTCGAAAACTGAGCTAAGTCAACCTCTTTTCTTTGTAAAGTATGCAGTCTCAGGCATCTTGTTATAGCAGTAGAAAACTAATGCATACACATTCTAGAAAGCCACTGCCAGTGGCTTGGGGAGATCTTGTACCCTTTTAGCTCAGAGTGGACCACTTGGCCCTCTGAGGTTCAAGCAGCAAGAACTCCTGTCCTTTAGTGGAGGATGAATAAAACCCCTTAATAGTCAAAAAACAGATCTTGGAGGAAGCCAACAGCCCTGGGAGTTCCAGATATCCAATCAGTATACTGCAGCTCCAGTCTAGACCGGACCTTTGAGTCCTCCCAGAGCAGAGAAGCAGCATTACACCCTAGTGCTCCCATTGCTCCCACTTTGGATTTGAATAATCTTGGTGAGTTCTGAAGCCTCCCCTCAGAGGCCCAGGTCCTTGGAACTGTTATCAATGACTGCACATTCCCTAGCCCCGGTGTGCTAACAGCCTTGAACCCTCTAGCCTTGCCCCCCTCTGTGGCAAGCCCCTACTCCATTTGCCTTAGTTTACTACCTAAATTTTGAGCGGGAAGAAAAGTGTATTTTTCTCCATTAATATCCATTTTTACAATCATTTGGTACAAGGGCTGAAAGCTGTCAGAGCAGTAAAGCATTGCATCAAATTAACATATTTTCTTGAAATGGTAATTACACCCCTTTGTGTGCTTTGAATACACATTTTTTGAAGTGTGAATGAGGCACTGACACTAAGTCTCACTTTAAATCGTCATTATTAGTGCATCTGTCTAAATGCTTCAAGGAAAATGGTTGGCAGAGGTTTTTAAGTTTGGAGAAATTTAAAGGTGAGCCACAGAGCTTCTTTAGAGAAGTTGGAAATCACAGCGTCTTTCGTAAGTGCACATTCCTTCACACCCTGAAACTATTTCCAGTCCATCAAAGCTATTAAACTCAGCTCATCTTTACTGAATGCCTACTGTACAGAAGTGCCTCCTTCATTTACAGATTCAGAGCAAGCCAGCAGACACACAGATTGATTAGGGAAGAGGGTCAATCAGATGACATTCAAAGACACAAGATGGGGAGTAATTCTGAGTGTGTGTTGAGGGCAGGAGATGTAACCATGACAGCCAGCTTCGGAAGGTGGCATTTGAGCTGGACTTTAAAGGGTGGCAATGATGGAGAGCTGATGCCAGTGAGTACCTTTCAGCCAGGCATGGTGGCACACACCTGTAATTCTAGCACTCGGGAAGCTGAGGCAGGAGGATCATTGCGAGTTCGAGACCAGCCTGGGCTACAAAATGAGCTCAAGGCCAGCCTGAACTGCATAGTAAGACCCTGTCTCAAAAAGGGCAATGAGTATCTCTCAAAGTCAAGGAGAGGTTATTACAGCCTGAATTTGGAAATAGTATAGACCAAGCTCTCAGACGCTAACATGGGGTCAGGTGTTGAGGAGATGTCCTCTCCAGTGTAGGGTCTTCGAAAGGGACATATTGAGTGCAGTGTGCCTAAAACACAGGGATAGAGGTGGAGAAGTAACTAAAAACCATCCTGGAAATCTTGGCAAACTACAGAAGATTCCTATTTACCCCAAAGGAGTGAAAAGCCATTGCAGGTTTTAAGGAGTGGAAGGAGATTATCATATTTTATTGTGAAAGATCACTCTGGCTATGGAGATAGTGCATTGCAAATGGCAAGAAGAACAAGTTTGAAGGTTGTAACTATTTCTAAATAAGCTAGTTGGGCCTGGGCTGTGATGATGGCAGCAGAAATGGAAACACATGGAAGAATTTGACAGGTGTTTAGAAGAAAGATCAGGTAGCACTTAGTGACTAAATGACTGACTGTCTATGGCAAAGGATAAAGACATGCTAATCACGATTCTAAATTGTTGGCTCGAGCAATCAAGCAAATTAGAAAATGTGGGGAAATGTGGTAGAGGATCTGGGCTCCAGAAAAGTTGATTAGTTCAGGTGGGATGTTCTAGGCCTCTAAGCCACTTTTTTTCTGTACACACAAGATGCCTTCATGATTTTCTTTTTGTGGTTTTCGGAGCTGGGATTTAACCCAAGCACTTGTGCCTACCACCCAAGTGGTCTACCACTGAGCTACGTACTATAAGAACAACCTGATGTGGCTTTTTGTTCTGGTGCTACCCATTAGAGATATAGTCTTATTTTGGTTAGGGCTGCCTTGATGATAAAGAGAACATATCCACTAGAGATGGTTACTGAAAGTGACAGGAGATATGCCATTGAAAGGGTGGTGACATCCCACAGAAATCCAAGACTAGTGACTCATATGAGGCAGGCTTTGTGTAAGTCAGAATGAGAAAGACACTGGGGATTAATTCCCTTCTTGCTCCAAGTCTAAGGATTTTCCGTGTTTCCTCCCAATGCCCCATAGAAATTTAGTGAGTAGCTTAAACTGAAAATATCAAAGATTCCAGAGTTTATTTGTAACCCAGGACCTAAGTGTGGCACCTCTGCTCACCTCTGTTCATATGCTGTATGGCTGTCTCAGTGGCCAGGGCATCATGACCCTGCCCATGGCCCTGCAAGTCATGGCCTTCACAACCCACATTCCTAAGGGAGTTTCATCTTTGCAAATCAAGGGCATATCCTCATGCTTCTTACTCAGTTAGTTTTAAAAGTTTAAAGATTTGGAAACTCACCAAAACTTATATAACAAATTCTGGAAACAATAACATTTATTTGTTTTGTTTTGTTTTGTTCCTAAAAAGTGTGAAAAGGAAACCATACAGAGGAAGTAAATCCTCCTCATGCCCCTCTTCGGTCTTATCCTCCTGGCCCCTCCCTGTCTAATGACAATCAAAACCCATGAATGTTGGCTGAGCTCCTTCCTGTTCACGGCTTTTAAACTTTTACTGTGCAATACATATCCATAAACATAATGCATTGTTGTTTGCTGTGTTTTATTTAACATAAAATGGCATCATTCCACATGTAATGTTTAGTAATTTGCTTCTTTTTCACTTAGTATTGTTTTTTGGGATCTATTTTTTGTACATTCGTATGGATCTGGTCTCTTTAGTTGTTATATAATACTTCGTTTTAGGAGTATACCACCCATTACTTATCCATCTCTCTACTGAAAAGCATGTGTTTGCTTCCAAATTTTGCCATTACACACAAAGAATGCTGTAATGACACACTTAGAAGCTTTATTGTGTTCTTTGATATAAGTGACCTTAAGTATATCAAGTATATATAGGGGTGTTACTGTGAATTGATGGCTTAGTGATGGTGTCTCTTTAAGCTTTTTAAAAAATAGTGACAAATATCCCCTGGTAGAAAGTTGAGATGAAGTAGCCCTTGTAAAAATTATGTTAAAGCAACATGTCATCCACTCAGAAGCTTTTACATAGTTCTGCACCAGCTCTTCTCTCTAAGAAGACACAGGACCCCCTGCCATGAGGACCACTGCTTTAGCGAGATACAATCTCTTAAAAGAATATGTATACCCTAAAGGTTCAGGTATATAAAAAAGAAACAGAGATAAAACATAATTGACTTTTAAGCTCAAAAAGACATAAGCAATAAGCTACCAAACCCCTCAGAGTCCTGTTTGCAGCAGTATTACCCAGCTCTCAGAGGATCCCAGGGAACATATGTATTAACTGCTTTGTTACTAAAAATACCAAGATTAGTTTGAGTTAGGATGATCCTTAAGCTGGGATGATCTGCTAAGAGACAATGGCACCAAGTGACAAATAATCATCTCATTTCAATGCCAAGTTTGGGCTGAAGAGCAATGAAAGATCAGAAAAGGGGCTATAAAAGGAAGCCCATTTTTGAGGAAAGTAGGGGACAGAATCAGACGCTATAGTTTGCATCTATTCTTGATTGAGCAGTGCTCCCCAGCTCACCCCATTCATGTCTACTTGGAACCTGTGGACTTTATTTGGAAACAGAGTCTGCATGTGTAATCAGTTCAGAAGAAATCATATTGGGTTAGGGTGGGCCCTAAAGTCAGTATTACTGATGTCTTTATAAGAGGAACTTTGGACACAGAGACACACAAATAAGAGAATGCTATGTGAAAATAGACACACGAGGAGAACATCGCATAGTGGAGGGGAGATTGGACTTTTGTAGCTACTAGCTATGGAAGCCAGGAGTGTTAGACGCTGGGAAGAGGTGAAGAAGGATTCTACCTTGGAAACTTCAGAGAGAGCACGGTCTTGCTAGAGCTCTGGTCTTGGAGTTTTAGTTTTCAGAACTATAAATAATAAATTCACGTTGTTTTAAGCTACACAATCTGTGATATGGCAGCTCTAGGAAATTAATGTAGTGACCTTCCAAGGTGGCCTAAGTGACCAGCCTCCTGGGACCTATCCCTTTGTATAATCTTCCCCTTTCTTCAGTGGTTTGGACCTAGTGACATTTTTCTAATCAATTTCACACATGGTGGAAAGTCAAATCATATTATACAAGACTACAAATTCTATATTATTTGTTCTTTTTCTTATTCTCTCTCTCCCTCTGGTAACTGATGATTAAGTATTATACTGTCACTTTATGGAGAATTTCACGTGACTAGAACTGAAAAATTTCTTCAGCTAAGGGTGAACTGGATTCTGTCAACAGCCACTTGAGTAAGATAGGTATATATATATAATTTTATACTGAATATATATTGACTATATTCAATATATTATATATATATATATGTATATATATATATATATATATATATATTCAATGATATTGTCTTAGTCACTGTCTCATCACTGGGCACAATACCTTACACTGACGCCCACAATTTACAGATTTATTTTGGCTCATGGTTTTAAAGGATTCAGTTCCTAGTTGGCTGGGTGGAATGGTCTGGTGGAAGAAAGCTGTTTACATCATGTGGGCAGGAAACAGAGGGGAGAGGGAGGAGAGCAGAGTGAGATATATTCTATCCTCCAGGTCAAGCTCCCAATGACCCACCTCCAGTCAGGCACCACCTTCTAACAACAAGTCACCTATAGTGCCACCACAATCCAATCAACTTCTAAAACCCTCACTTCTAAAAACATGAGACTTTGGGGGGTGATTCTAAACCTGAACCATAACATTCCAGGCCTGGCTCCCAAAAACTTTATGTCCACTTCGTTATGCAACATATGTGTAGTCCAAATCAGAGTTTCCAAAAAGTCCAAGTCCCAAATTTCCTCTAAGACCCAAGGCATGCTCTTAGCTATGAGTCTGTAAAAATCAGAAATAAAGTTAAATATTTCCAGGTATATGTACATAGAATAAGTATTCCCATTCCAAAAGGGAGAAGTAAGGAGGTAGAAGGCAATCAGAACAAAGCAAAATTGAACCTTGCAGGGCAAAAATTAAATCCTGTAGTTCTGTGTCCAGCACCTGGCACAGACTGTGGTGAAATATGAGCTCCAAAGGGCTTGGAGTCCTCTTCCTATGGCATTGCTGGTAGCAGCCCTCATGGTCTGTCTCTTGGTGTAGCAGTGCTCACTGTCTGCACCTTTCCTCAGCAGATATTCCACATTTCTGACATCTCCAGCTTTCCCTGGTCTCTTCTAGACTGTTGACTAAACTATTGCAGCATCATACACTGTTCTCTTAGGGGCACACTGAGCACTTCCCTAGTGGCCTAGTAACTAGGCACACTGCCTGCCCCCACAGGTCTTCTTCTGATATCTGAATAGAAATCACAATTCTTGAATGCTTTATACCTGTAAAACTAGTACAATATAGATGATGCCAAGGTCTACAGCCAGCTTCAGCAATACCTGGACCTCTATGGATCATGGCTGCAGAGGCCTCTGAGTGCCTGGATGGCTGCTGAGCATAGTGAAATAAATCCAAAGAAACCAATACCCTGGGTGGCCCTTTTTGAGCAGGAAGCCTAGGGACTTCCTTTGCAAATAAAAGTTTTAGTTTTACACCCTTGAATCAACAAAAGGCAGAGTTTTTCTCATTCCTGAGATGTCTTCAAGCCATTTTGCCTATTGTTCTGATGAAAATATGTGGCTTCCTTTTAATGCTAATCTTTTCAGCAACCATACTCTGCTTTACCCAAACTTTGAAGATACTTCCTTTCTGGTGAAACCAAAAGCTTTCCAAATGGGACTTTTTGCTCCTGATGCTCACTGTGAATGTGGCTGAAAGTAACCAGGAACAACCATGACAGAGTGTGGATGTTGAGTTGCGTTGAGATTTCCTCTTTCAGATAGATTCACTCTTACTATTAATCTCAGTCTCTTGCAGAGTCTCAGGGCCTGGGCAAAGTGCAGACAAAATTTCTACCACAGTGTAACACACATGGCCTATAGTACAACTGCCCATGGAGTCTTTGTTCTCAAATGAAACTTCCTGAACCTGCCTATTACAGTATGTATTATTGTCAATATTCTGGTCTCTTGAATTCCAGGAAAAATCTCCCATCTAGCTTGACTTACAGCATCCTAGGGCTACTCAAGCCAGCATCTCCAATCCTTTCCAAACTCCTCCTACAGATTGCTTCTTTTTTTGGGGGGGGGGCGGTACTGGGGATCGAACTCAGGACCCTGAGCTTGCTAGGCAAGCGCTTATTCCACTGAGCTATATCCCCAGCCCCCAGATTGCTTCTGAAAGCTTTGGAACTACACATTCAGGTACAGTTCCAGCAATGATCCCACTCTTTATACCAAAATCTGTATTAGTTAGTTCTCTGTAACATAACAGAGTTAATACAAAATATATGCATAGTTCTACAAAGGGATTTATTAGGTAAGCTTTCAGGCTCAGAAGTGGAAATGTCACAATAGCTGCCTGCAGGATTAGAAGTAGAAAAACCCAAAATGCACACGTGTGCACTAGAGAGCCAGAGAATCTAGTAGCAGTCAGAGGCTGAAGGCCTGGAAACTCACTGTAGGGTCATGGGTATAACACTGCGTCAGAAGGCCAAGAAGTCTGCACTGGAAGGTTGAACAAACTGGAGACCAGCATCCAAAGGCAATGGCGAAGACTGGAACACCTCCAAAACAGAACCACTTCCTTCTACTTTTATTTTGTCTATGCCAAAACCTCTTGGTTGTTTCCACTCAGGCACAGGCAGGGAGTCAAAAATTGGACATCAAACCCTAAAATTAGGGATGATAGACAATCAGTGAAATCAGACACATCTGAAACGGGTGTCCTGCTTGGGTCAGGAGAGAAGCCAGAGAGGGTAAAAGACCATTAAATAAGACCTTGCAATGTGGGTGGAGGGATTTCCTCTGACCAAAATATTCAAGGAGATTGTGAGAAGAGAAGGAAAGGGTTGAGGCAGAGGGGGCAGCACAGTATAGCTAAGCAGAGTTTCTCTGCTCTACATCCAGGGGGGAACAGAGGGAGCAGCCACCTGTCTGCACTTACAAAGAAGTTTTGAGGAGACACTGGTTCAGACAAGAGGATCTTGACTTTGGAGCTAGAAAATTAGAAGATAAGAAGCAAGGTCTTGTAAAACGTGGGCAATATGACTCAGGTGATTTCTTCTTCTCTGAGCCAAAACCCCACAAACATGAATGTGTAATGAGATTTTTAAAAAGGCCTGAACTCCTAAAGAGAAAGACCAGAAAAGGAGGAGAAAATCAGTGAAGTATCAAGAGAATATTAGATGCTAAAAAACAGATGGATAAGTAAAATTTAACTTTGCATATCTAAGCTGAAATAAAATGTCCATAAGGTTGCTGGGTGGGAACAAAGAGAAGCCAAGCAATTTCTATTCTGGAACTCTGTAAACACCCTGGAACTTAAGGCAGTAGATGTCTTCCAAAGTGAAGTAAACCTTCATAGCTGGAGCTGAAAAGTGAAGGATTGGTTGAAACTCTGTAAAAGAAGCAATCAAACCCCCTACACCACGGCTCTGTCCTAGGCAGCCAGGCAACTCCCCTGGAGGAACTGGGAGGTTTAGTCTTTGAAGAAGTTGTACCAGAGAATTCAGAACTCAGGAATATCACGCACAGTTGGGAAGAGTGGGAGGTGCAGATTATTGTACCCAAAACTGGGAACCAGGGAACAGAAAGTATCTAGCCCTTTAGCAGGAGATTGGAGGGTAAACAAGCTGACCCACTTGAGAAAGAAGTCTTGCAGGTACTGACAGATGAATGTCCTGATGCCCAAAGGAACTTTGTAGTAGAATTTACCAGTGACTAACTACAAAGCATACCTAGGAGGCTGCTAATCTTCTAGGCAATGCCTCACTGCTCAATGGGAAAGGTACTACATATTGAAACATTGGAGTAATGCCTCTAACTGAAAAACAGATGCACAGGATGAGGGAATCTGTAGAAAACAGAGACAACACACACACACACACACACACACACACACGCACGCACGCATGCACGCACACACACACACACACACACACACACACACTCAAGAAAGTGAAAACTATGAAGGGAAATGCATTTTTAAAGGTGCTTTAAAGATGACAAAGTTTTGTGCTGGAGAGGCAGCTCAATAGTAGGGCCTTTTGCCTCACATGTGGGAGGCCGTGGGATTGATAGTAGAATCAAAAGACATCATGAAAAATAATAAGGAAAAGATAGGCATCTTAGAGAAATTACTTCAGAAGGTTAAATGTCTAACTGAGAAAATTCCAAAAATGACTATACTAGAAAAAATTAACCACACACTATTAAGCAAATGTTCCATAATTGAAAGCTATCAGTTTTGAAATTTAAAGGACTCACTTTATGCCCAGCACAGTGAATGAAATCATTATGACATTTCTGAATAATGAGGTAAAATGAATGCCCCCCCAACTCTCAGAAACACACAAGATCTCACACACAGGATTAGAAATAACAAAAGCATTACAATTGCCAACAACACCACCAGAAGCTAAAAGGCAACAGGGAAATGTCTTCAGAACTCTGGGGAAAAATGACTTCCCTAGATTTGTCTACATATCTAAGATAAAGATATACAATAAATCGAAGTATTTTTACAACATGTATCTTTTCATCAGAAGCTACTAGAGTACTGAAACTTCATTTTGCTAGAATGAAGAAAATGCAAGAAGACCCACAAAGCTGGCAGTTCAACAAGAAAGAGAGAGAGAGGTGTCAAGAATGACCCAAAAAAGCCACAAGTAGAGAAAGCAATCAGTTCTGATCACTTCTAGGAAGGATGGATCCCAGGTGGAGGCAGAATGAAGATTACAGATAACCTCATGAATTGAGAGAGATCTTCTATTTCTGGAGTGCAGTTTGGAAGCCAAATTGTGATATGCATACAAAGGAAGTGAGCAAATAAAAAGATGAGGCAATTACTAGCTTCAGGAAAAGCAAAATGTTCAAGGAGGGAAATACACACTTAGCACACTGCACAGAACAGTTGTGAATGCAACTTGTACCATTGTAATAAAAGATATAAAATATGAGTACACGTTTATCCAGCAGTTACATAACTGTATTGTACTTACTTTGGCAGTTAAGGGTATAATGAAGAGAAGAATGCTTATATGCATATACATGTGTATGTACATATGTTTAGGAGATATAAGAGCGGTGAGTCCTTTTAAAAACAAAAACACCAACTTGGGAAGCATATATATCTATGATAATTGGACATATGAAGGTTTCTCTTAGGAGAAAGTATTTCAAAATTTAAAATATTTACCTCTGGGGAATAAAACTAGGGGGGCTTTAGAGGGATAGAGCACAGGAGGGCCACTTTCCATTTAAACATTTGAATGTTGTATTCATTTTCTGTGGATTCTGCAACAAATTACAAATTTAATGGTTTAAAACAACAAAAATTTATTCTCCCACAGTTCTGGTGGTTAGAATTAAATGGGTTTCTCTGGGACAAAACCAAGGCATTGGCAGGCCTGTGCTCCTTCTGGAAGCTCTAGAGGAGAATTTGTTCTCTTCCTCTTCCAACTTCTGGTAGCTGCTACCGTTCCTTGGCTTGTGGCCAAGTCACTCCAATCTTCAAAACCACTTTCTCAAATCTCTCACTGCTACATCTTCACATGACTTGTCTCTGTGTATAAAAACTTCCTTCTGCCTTCATTTGACAAGGATGCATGTAGATTACATCATTAGGTGCATGTAGATCGCACTGATAGCTCACCTGGGAAATTCAGAATAATTTCTTTGATTTAAGGTCTGTAATTTGATCATATCTGTAAAGATTCTTTTCCCAAATAGGATAAAAATGAACAACAGATTTCAGAGCTCTGGATATGGTTCTTTGGAGGCTCTTACTTAACCAACCAGACACATTTAAAAAATATTTTTAGTACATTTCTGTATGGTAAATTATTTATTTAATTAATTAGTTAAGGGAAAGTATATATTTCTAATTTTTTACTGTGGTTATCAATGGGAAATCATGTAAGGCTCCTTGTTCTACATATGCATCTCTAGATGTCACTGAATAATGAACATGCACTGCTCATATAAAATGTTAATTTGCAAGGGAAAAAAAGAGGCAGGGAGAAATATTTCATGCTTTGGCCGATCTACATTTGCAGTTAACTAGTTCCAAGTCTTTCATTTTAAATACAAACCCAGGCAAGTCTCCAGTTAAGTGACACTGACATTCATGTTGTTCCCTGGAAGACATATGTGTACTGTAAACACACGCCTACAGGAAGCCAAGTGCTCAGGGGCTGGAGAAAGATTTTGTAGGGTTTTGAAACTGAAAAGCATGGTTTTAAACCCAGTCTAGAGACTTGTTTGCTCTTGAACATACCCACATTATATGTGTTTCTTACCTTCTAGCTTCTTAACATTTTCTCAGACTGGCTGAGCCCCAGATTAAAACATCAAAGTTGAAAGTGACTTGAAAGACCACTGGGCCCATCCTGGCCCAGTTTAGAGTCTATGGAGGGCCAGAGTGTGAAGTGATGATTCCTGAGGCTTCAAGCATGAGACTTCAACCTGGACATCTGACTTCTCACACCTAGGCAGCACTGTACTAGTCTTTAGTTCAAGAATGCCTGTTTCTTGCTTTTCTGCAATTTAGGAAGCCCTGTAACTCTGACAGTTGAGGAGGCAGGAGTAGCAGAATGACTTGGACTCAAGGAAAAATTCCAAAGTGACTTGGAAAGTTTAGATTACTAAAACTGGGGTCTGAATGAGGCATAGCATCCTGTCAAAGCGAAAGTCTGAGGCCAGGAAAAATTGATCTGTGGACTAAAGTTCAGAGCATATTAAGAGCTTTGACCTTGCCCTGCTAGCTAGGGAGAAGACCACAAGGCGAGCAGTCTAACAGCCATGCCCACATCAGGGCAGGCTGAGCCAAGGAGCAGAACGGGGACTGGCGCTGGGGCAGGAGCTCATATCATGGCTTGTATCAAGATGACCCCCAAGACCTTGTGCTCATAGGTGGGGAATTTTGAAGGTGGCTGAATTAGGGCATGTGAATGTGGATTAAGGCTGTGATACTGGGATTAACGATGTGGATAATGGAACACCACCCCGGGTGTAGCTGGCACCAATCCATACACTTATAGCCTGAATGGAATATAAAGGGAGAGAGGGAGGGCAGGTTTGTTGCTACTGCTGTTGATGCCTGCTGCCTGCTGCCCGGTGCCTCCTGCCTGCCTTGCCATAAACTCCTTTGTCACGCCCCTCTACCATGCCACCCTGCCTTGGAACCAGCCACCTATGCACTGAAACCTCTACAAACTGTGAGCAAAAATATGTATCTCATCCTTTAACCTTAGATGTTGGTATTTTGTCTCAACAATGAGAAATGTAACTAAAACAGCATACTAAAGGCCCTCTCCTCTCCCTGAACAGGATTTACTATACGTAAGAGCTCCCAAAGATTTCCATTTCAATGAATTAAAATTCAAACACATTGCCACAGTCCAAGTTGTATCTCTCATCCCTCCAGCCTCTTAGCAATTTCCACTTCTCTCATTCACTTCCAGGCATCTAGGTAGTCTGGCAATTGTTTCTCTCCTTCACTGTGAGATATCAAGTTCATTTCTACATCAGGGACTTTGCACTAGCTCTGCCTGGTACAGCATACGCCCCCATCCTTTTCATGTCTGCTTCCTTTTTTATCTATCATTCATCCTTTCAAACTGACTATCCCAAAAAGGCTTTCCTAGATCACTATCAAAATGAACTCTTCTAGGGGGCTGGGGATATAGCTCAGTGGAATAAGCGCTTGCCTAGCAAGTGCAGGGTCCTGAGTTCGATCCCCAGTACCGCAAAAAAAAAAAAAAAATGAACTCTTCTAGTACTTTGGACATGATCTGTAATCCTGTTCATTCTTCTTTTCATGGAACTCACACTATCTGATATTATGTGTCTAGTCTTTTAACCTCAACTAAGCAGGAACCTGACTTATGCTTCCAGTTCCAGGTGCATTGCTTGGCATACAGAGGGGGCTCATTAAATATCCTGCCACATGAATAGATCACTGAATCTCCCAGGTTCAGTTCCAGCTAAGGTAACATATGACTTATACACAGCTAACCTTGGTCAATGAGTAGCTAAGTGAACATGGTGTGATGTCTGTAACAAACAGATCACAGTCACCAAGAAATGTTTTCTTGTGTCCCAATCCCCGAGTCCCCAGCCCACTGAACCTCTGTGTCTTTGTGTGGGTTACCTGGCTCATAGAGATCTCCCAGATTCCTCCTCCAGGAGAGGAGCCATAATTTTTTGGATACTGGCTAAAGGGTAACAGTGTGTGCTGATCACCATAGAAATTGAAGGTGTCCCTCGGGCTCTGTTCCCTAGAAAATCACTTTAGAGGTCATCAGATGGCCTAGATTTTAAGTTCCTGGGAACTTCCTAGGAATTAAGAATTGAAATTTAAGGGATGTAGGTTTTCAGCTTGCCTACCTTCTCAAGAAGGCTCCTCCTGCCTTGGAACTGATTCTATGTGGATTTTACACTTAAATCAGTACCATTCACGGCCCAGGGAGGCAAAAGGCACTAACTAGCTCTTGCATGCCAAGCACTGTACAAAATCACTTAGTCCCACAACAGTTGGAGTGGTGGAAATCATCATTTTACACAATAAAAAAAAGAAACAGCTCACCCAAGTATGAAAGTTTGTATGTTTCCAAGCCATGACACAAACTCACATTCTCCTGATCACTGTACCAAGATACCATGTTGGAGTAAGATGCAAGGAAGGAGCTACTGCCTTTCAGGATAAGCCCTGTCATTCTCTGCACCAGCAGGAACAGCCTGCCCAGCTGGTGCAGCTAAGTTCAACCCCACCAGCTTCACCAGCTTCCGCCATCTGCGGGGCACCAGCTGTCACTTAAACAAATTGGCCATCACATCAAGTTGACAGTGAAATGCGCACATCTTGGATGATCCTGAGATGAATACAGATGGATGGGGAGGCGGGCAGGGCTTCTCCTAGTGAGGGAACATTGACGGAATAAGCCTGGTTGCCATCCCAATCCAAAGGCTTTCTGGCTAATGAAGTGACTTTCAAATACCTTGCTCTGACACTCCTTCATGATAAAGTTGGTAGAAAGGCATTACCCCAGGTAGTGCTTCAAAGAGTGTCTGAGGACAGAGTGGTAATGACTGGCCCTGATGAGGAGAGAGTGCCTGGAGGATGAAGGTACTTGAACCCCGTGTTGGATTCTTTTTCAAGCCCAGGATTGACCCTGGGATCAATGTCCTGCAGGGTTCACCCGGAAGGTGGGCTTAGACTTGTTGTTTGTGTAGGACTGAACTGGACTGAGCACCATCACAAAAATGGTACATTTTCCCTTTTTTGCCTCTTATAAAACATAATTACTTCCTCATTTATTCATTGCTGGTTAATAAGCTACTTATTTATTTATTGACTGTTCTCAGCATGGACTATATAAACTGTATGGTCTGAGACTTGGCCACTGTCTTGGTTATTTTTCTCTTGTTGCTGAGACAAAATACACAGCACCCAAAGCTAAAAGAGGAAAGGTTTATTTAGCTCACAGTTTGTAGAGGTTGCAGTACACAACCAGCTGGCTCCAAGGCAGGGAGCATGGCAGAGGGGCGACCGTTCATGGTGGAGGAAGACACCAAAAGGAAGAAGAACAGCAGGGAAGGAGCAGGTCTCTTCTCCTCTCGTAGTGTATCCAGGCTACCTGCCCTAGGGCAGGCGTAGTGCTCACACTCCAAGCACAGACTCTAGAGTCCGCTGCATCTGCAAAGCCCGTTCCCATGACTGCGCTGGGAGGACATTGGGAGGACATCCATTCACAAACCATAGCGGCCCCACAGAAACTGTGTGAAGGATTCAGCATTGAACAGTAAGATGAGACATCGACGAAAGTTCCACTCTACCCCAGCAGGAGCAGTCCTATCCACCCCACCCTACCTCTAACAAATTTCAGTTCTCCAGGCTCTGCATTCCCCATCAGAAGAATCTTAAGATCTTTGCTATGCCTGGCACACTTTGTTTTTATTTAAAAAAATAAAATAAAATAAAAGAGTGTGTTCTAAAGCCAGAGCAGATTGACCTCTCTGAGAACTCCACATCAAAATGATAGCTCTCCACTACGACATCAGGGACTTAATGCCTCTCTCTTTGGCAATTGATTTAAAAATTTATTTTGTGGGGTTATTACTTTTACGGCCAACCTCAGAATGCTTCCAAAACTCTACCCTTCAGCTCAGTCTTGAAAAGTTGGATTTTCAGTCTATAATGAAGGGAATCAATTTCCACATGCTTACCTGAGGAATTCAAACAGGAGCTCGGCTGGGAGGAGGGAGTCCTCATCTCACTTCTGTCCGTCAGCTCTCCTACTTTGTACTCTTTTACTTGCAAAAGGCTGTGTCTGGGGTGTCTGGTGATCAACACAGGGACTTCATCTCAGATTTGTTTTCCCGGTAGAAGATAACACTAATAAAGCTAATAGCTCACGTGTACTGTTTGCTACCTGCTATTAGTTTTGCTAACTTTTTATTACTGGTGTTTTATCCTTTTTTCTTTTCTCTGTGTTTGTCTTAAATGTACTTCTCTCTCCAGCTGGTGATTCCATTATCTGAAGTTCTGTGGATTTCTGTCTTACCCTTGTTGCTGTCTTGTGACTCTCTCTCATGGTGTCCTACGTCTTCATGGGTTTTTGTAATGGAGCGTGTATTTGTTTTTTATTTTGTATCAGGCATTGAACTCATGACCTTGTGCTTGCTAGGCAGGTGCTGTGCTGCTCAGCTATATCACCAGATGGAGCTCACATTTAGAAGAACTTTGTAGTCCTAAGACCCCTGGGTTAAGGTTATATGCATTAATACAGTGTTTGATTTTTGTTTGTTTTATTTTGTTTTGGGAACTTCACAGGTATCCTAGTTGAGGATTACTTTAAACTAATTTCCTAAAAAGATACAACAAATGCAAATACCAGTCTGAGTGAGATCAGGGTCATGGTTGAAAACACTATTTTCAGAAAGCCTTTTTTTTTTTTTTCCAGTACCAGGGATCAAACTCAGGACCTTGCGCTTGGGCAGGTGCTTATTCCACTAAGCTATATCCACAGCCCCAGAAGGCCTTTTTAAAAAATCTACCCAGCATTTAAAGGAGAGGAGTGAAAGTTACTTACTATTCTCCAGAGTGGGCAGGAAGACTTTTCCATCCATTTACTGAGGGTCTCAAGTTGGCTGAGATTTTAATTTCTACTTTCCACCTAATGTGAGAGTCTGAATCTGAATCCAAAGCTGAGTCTGAATCCAAAGCACTGTTAAAGTCAAGCTACTTGAGTAAGGCTATATTTGTCCCAGCGGCAGCCAAAATGTGAGGTCAGACCTAACCTTTTGGTTTTTAGGGTTTGCTTTTCTTATTAAATACAGATATGCATTTAAAAATACATTTATTGTAGTATTTTACCCAAAATTCAAAGTCCCCTTTCTCTCTTAGAATTGAGATTATGTAATTTTCTAGTTCATTAAAAAGAAAAATCATGTGGTAGCAGTAAATAGGTATTCTCTTCTAATCCTATAGAGTCATGACATGAACATTATTGCTATCCCTATTGTGCAGAAAAGAACACTGAGGTCTGGAAAGAAAGATTATATGCCTATAAATAACACACTTGTAACCACACAGTTCTGTCTTGCAAGAAGCTCACTCATGTGCTGAACCACTGTAACCCAAATCAACTTCTGCTCAAAAGAATGGGAGTGCTGTGTCTCTGATATAGACCAAGGGCTCCCAGCAGAAGTGTCTGATGGCCCTGCTGTAGAGCTCAAGAAAGAGCTACAACCACTGTTTGGGAGGAGAAAGGTAGGAAAGGAACAGATAAGAGCCTGTCAATACTACTTTTCTATTCTGTGGAGATGTGGATGAGAAACTCAGGTAGGGATTATTTTCTTTCCTAAGAAATCCATCAATTTCCACACTACAGGATCCCTAGTCTCCCAGTTTCCCATTATCCCTCTGACTCTGGTCTTGCTATTCAGAGTCAGATGGGTGTCCTGTAACGGGTGGCAGTGCCCGGGGAAGGTGTGAGGGGCTTATTCAGTAGTTCCTATGTTTGTTGACAGCAGTGTGTAAGTATCTTGAGGACTCATACTGAGAATGAACCCCATGATCCTGGATATGTTATTTCCATTTGCTTGCTTCTATTTGCTCGCCTGCTGGACAGGACTAATACTCTCCTCCCCACCCAACACATAGAGTTCTCATGAGGAAAGGATCAGTTGTATATGTACAGCGCTCATCTTCAAAGTGATGTTAGGACTGGATGGATTTATGGGTTTGGTTTTTGAACAAGCCCTTTTGGGAAACTCCACTTTTCCTTCGAGTAGCACTGGGAGCCATCAAGTTCCCAGTAAGAAAGAAGCACTGTGTACCAATATACTGAAATGGTAAACAATATGAGATGCTGAAAGATCAGAAGGAGGGAATCCACAGTTTCCTCCCCACCTTCCCAGGCTGAGATGGATCTAAACCGCTGCCTTCCCTTGCTGTCAGGATACGAGTAGCCAGTCTTTGATCCTCTTTCCTGTCTTCTCTCCCCAGTAAGCAATAGTGGCCCCCCACTGTATGTCAGTTACCAAAGATGTGCACACATCTGTTAGTTGTTTGGAATTTCATCAGCTCTTCATGCAGCAGGCTGGCAAGGATTTAATTACCCTGCTTTAGATACCAGTGATTTTACAGTAGAAACCAAAACCTGTGCCTCACAGCTGAACATCTGCCCCATCATGGGGTGCTTACTGGCATGGTGACCAAGGAGGAAACTGATCCCTCTCAGTCTGTTTCAACTTTGGTATAAATGAAGGAAGGCAGTTAATAATAACACTGTTAATACTTATATGCCAGGAATTCACCTGGAATTCCACGTGCATGAATTTGGTGTTTCCTCACAACACTTTGAAGTAGGTACTTTTTCCCTCTCCCACGGTGCAGATGAAGAATCTTTAAGCACAGAGAACTTACCTACAGGTATAGAGACAGTGAGATGTAGAGCTGGAACTGAAATGAATCAACTTTGGCAAAAGTAACTACCTGTATAATAATATGTCTAAATAGTGTCCCTGTAGTATAAATCCTTGTGAAAATTACATAATGTATGTGGAAGCCCTTTAAAAGCAGTTATATGGATACAAGTATTTCTAAATTTTTAATTAGTAAAATCTACTTTCTAATTTGATCATACATCTAAACACATAATAATTGAATACTAATCAAGTTTTAATCAACAAGCCTTAATTGAACACCTACTGTGTGCATCTATCTGCAACATACAATGAACCCAAAATAATCAAGTCCCTTATTACCAGTTAGCCCAGAGTTGTTTTGCTCAAGTCAAGATATAAATCACACAGAGGCAAGCAATAGCAACCAAATGAGGCTTTACTGGAGTTTATGCTTGAACAAACAGGAGACCACACATGAGGTAGGGTTCTTGGACTGACTTTCTGAGGAAGCTTTTAGGCATAGCCTTTATAGGCCTTCTGCTGCCTCGTACAGGCACACTTGGGGCTCTTACACAAATCCTGTCTGACTTCTGTCTGTCAATGTGCATAGTCTGTCTGTCCTTGCCTCACAAAAGATAGAGGAGGTTCTCACACTCACCACCTTGGGGAGGCTATATAGCCATCGCAGTGAAGTATTCTGCTCATGCAGCTGCAGGCTGTTTCAGTGTGGTAGACTGGCAAACCATTCCAGATAAGAAAACTTTGGTGGAAGAGGAGGTCAGAGCCTCCCTATTCTGTCTCAGTCTCATGACACAGGCTGGAAAAGTTCTGTGTAGTTATATGCTCTCAGCAGAGAGAAGATAAAGATAATATCTATTCTGCCCGTGCCATCACCTAGTGACTACTTGTTTGCTCAAAGGTGAGGCAGAAGGTATTTTCACACCTCATGTGGCTTCTGGGCTGTGGCCAACTAATGATTTCTGCAGCAGCCATGCAATGGAAAGCGGTACACTCTCTGTTGTCGGGGATTTGCTATCACCAGCACAGTGGGTGTGGTTTATGAATAATGGCTGGTAGCAGGACACTGAAATATTAGGAGTTTGATAATGGAGAGTAAGGGAATATTCATTTGGATAGAGTTATCACTGATGGATGAGTCAATAGAGTATCCCTAATGACTCCTGGACCTCATACCACATGGTGTAAACACTTACTTTGTCATTGAGCAAGTCTGTGATTACCAGAGTTTGATTGGTCATCCTGTTGGTGCAGTCTGATAATAAATTATGAAGACTTACTGTGGGAAACATCTTACTTGTTTTACTCCTTAGACCAGAGATAGCCAATAGAACATTCTACAGAGATGAGAATGCCCTGCATCCATGCTGTCTAATACAATAGCTGCTACCACCTGGCTGTTTTGCTCTTGAAATGTGGTCAGTGTGACTGAAGAACTGAAAGTTTTGCTTTCTTTAAAGTTAAGTAGCCACATTGACTAGTAGGTGCTAATATTGGGCAACAGTGTTAGAGTTTTTACCTCTCTTCTGGTTGATTCTGTTATCTCAATTCCGTGGTCATCCTGAATATAAGATACGAGGATGTTTCTGCAACTCTTTCATACAAGAGATAGAAACAAAGCAAGTGAACGACAACAGCAAAACAGGAGACAAAGAATCTAAGGGAAGTAGAAAAATATAAGGAATGCAGGAAAATGTAACAAAACTCATTAAAATTAATGTTTTAGAGAAATACGGGAAGATATGAAACCAACGAAACAAGAACTAGGTGGTATGAAGAGAAACAAAGTATGAGTAAAGCACTGTTGTGATTAAAAGTCAGAGCCAATAGAGAAGTAAAAGGATAGGAAATGAAACCCTGAAGTAGCTCCAGTGTGTGGAGATGAGAAATAAGAAGGACAGATAAGTAAATTAATTCAACAGCTATAATACTTTGGTTAATAGGAGCCTCAGAAATAGAGAATAGACAAAACACAATGAAATCAATTATCAAAGAAATAGTAGAAGCAAACTACCCAGAGCATAAGGACATGTCTCTCTGGAAGACTGAGAGTATCCACACGATGGCCTAATAAACACAAGTTAAAATAACCAACCAGAACTTGCACTGTGACACTTCAGAAGAACAAGGCCATTCAGAGACTGTCAATTTAAGAGTTGGGAGTGGGGATTAGCACACAAAAAACAGACATTAAAACTACTTACTAACGATATGAAAAGCTAAAACTCCAATGTGTTAATGCCTTCATATTTACAAAGGAACAGGACGTATAAATCTTGGCCAAAGCATAAATATTCTTTATCTAAAATAGATAGCATCTACCTATATTCTACCTGTGTATATTCTATGCCAGGCAACTGACTAAGAGCAAATGTAGCAGGAAGTCGTTTTCAGATTTGCAAGGGCTCAAATCTTTCCCATGCATTCTTTCTTAGAAAGCACCTATATGATGGAAATCACTATGAAGCAGCTCCAGGCAGGACTTATATTAACCAGGGAGCTTTTCATGTTTACTTGTGAGTCTGTTCAAGGCTTAGGCTCCTTGTCTAGAAATGGGTGGTGGACTCACGGTAAGCGAACCTCTGTGAGTCCCTGTCCTCTGCTGAGGCCTGTAATGGCAGGTGAAGCTATGAAGCCTCAGAGGATCAGACAAGGCCACAGCCAAGCACACCTGGATTCAATCTCAACTAGATAAAGACTATAGCCTCAGGCATCTCACTCCTGGGTGAATTAATTTAATGTCTTATTTGGAGAAGTCCTTGAGCAGTTCCTCTCTTCTTGAGTACTCCCTCCCTCCCCCTGGTAACTAAATAAATACGGACCACCCAGAGAAGGTCTTGGTCTTAGCTCCTAGAGAATCTTGAATTCTGTGAGAGGGTTTTGATCCTCCTAGAGCCCTGAGATCATTCCATTTGCTTCTTTTCTTTAGCTTTCACTGAATATTTGTTTGGGAGATTTCAGACCTGATCAGTCCACAATAACTAAGAGATATTGTTAATCCAATACCTGTAGGGTTGAGGGGGTGACCCAATGATCCAGGAATGAGAAAGGCCTATTGTACATTCAACTTATAGGGGCATAAAGAATTAAATGAAAGCAAAAATGGAAGTTTGGAGCATGAGGTAGGCAACATTCTAGTCTTGAGTAAGAATATGATATGTACTACCAACAGGTCTACAATTTAGATAGTACTATGGTCAGTACCAGTACTAACCAATAGGTGATAAGTTAGCAATTTAAAAATGAGTTGAAGAGAGCTGAAGAAATATTCGGATGGCAGCAGATTTGTAAATGAAAAATAAGCATTTTAAAGGCAGCTATTAATCAAACAAAACTGAAACTGTATGAGAAAGAAAATAAATCACAAGAAAGTTCTTTGTTTAGCAGTGATCAGTATTTACATAGTTATAATAATGTAAACACTAACTTGAATTAAGAAGAATGGAAATAAATGATATTGAGGGGAGGGAAGAAGAGGCAGAGACCTGGTGGATGTGAGCTAAAAACACTTCTCTCACAGCATAAATTCACCTCTGACTCTGATAATCTAGAGACATAGAAGCACATGATTTAAAAATAAAAAAGCAAGCAGAAGAGTTGAGTGAGGTTGTTGGACTGAGGGGTGAGGGTCAGAGTGCAAGGGACTAGAAGACTTAACTTGGAAGCCTTGAGTAATTTTTAAGTTTAAAAAAATGCATGCATGTATTACTTTGAAGAACTGGTGTGTTAAGAAGCCATAAAATAATGTAAAGAATTTAACATTTCTTAATGCATTGAACTGTCAGAAATCTGGCAATAGGAGTTAGGTCTTTCCAAGAGTGGCATGTTCCCTAAGCTATTATGCAGGTGAAATGTCTTATTCATTTCTGTTTCAGATATATTTTACTTATATCTATCTAAGTACACACACACACATATGCACCTGTATAACTTTAATTAAAGTCATATATCCCTCATTCCAGTCCTATATACTCCATTTTAAAAAGTTTGAATGATGAATTTAATTTCATTCTTTCCTGCTCATGTTTCTTTACATTTTCACTATACACAGTCACACATCTGTAGAGATATATTAATTAACTTTTCATGTTTTGACATTTTCACTTTAATGCTATCATGGCATGTGCGTTATTTATTCTGCTACTTGTTTAATTTATTCAATAATTTGAGCCCTATTCATGTTGACTCACTGATCTAGTTTATTCATTTGTTATATCTTTTGACCCTACCAGAATTTACTTTTCCTTCCAGCTTTTTCACTCTCACTGTCCCTGTGGCAATGAAAATCCTTCATAAGCCTCTTGCTGAGCATTGTCCAGAGCATCTCCAACATATCTACTAGAACTAGAACTGCTGGATTACAGTGCAGGCATATTTTCCATTTTAATAGGTCACTGGGTCAGCATCAGTTTTAAATACTATTAAACAGTGTTTTTCAGCAACTTCCAGCTCCTGGGTGACAGGCTGGTGCAGACGGCCCCACTGGAGTTGGAGGCCATATCAGAAATACCATCTGTGTCGCTGTCACAACAGCGCCAGAGGATCCTCATCGGAGGCGGCAGTCAGGACCGCGCAAGGCACACATTTATTAACATCTTCCCAACAGGCAAGCGCTGACATTTAAAGGGCTGACGAGGGTCTTTTCCTTTTTATACTGCTTAGCAAACAGCTTGGAAGATGGAGGGAGACGGGGTAGAGCAGAATTACAGAGCATGTCGTCTGGACAAGAAAGGTCCTATGGGAAGCACACAGGTGCACACATTTTAGCCATGGGTTAGATCAATATTTATGAACAATGTGTCAGACATGGCACTTCATTCTACAGTGGAAATACCCTGAAAAAGGGACCATTCCTTTTTGGTGGGACACAGCAAACAGGGCCTGGGAAGCCCTCGCTGTATTCTTTTCCAAGGAAGCAACCCTTATCGGCCAGTGCCCTACCTGCCTTCATCTCTCAGCTTGGAAAATTATCTCAGCTGAGGGGACCAAGGAGGATCACCTCACTCAAGAACTGCTGGCTAGTTTTAAAGCCACCCAACAATCTGTGACTTACACCCTACATCAAGAAGACCACGGATTCCTTCTTTTAGGAACGTACCCAAAAGATGCATCCAATAGCACTGGGTTCTGGGACCAGACAGTCACAAACGCACAGAGTCTGGGCAGCTATTTCTGTTGAGTGAGCTGAGAAATAGGTGAAGAAAGGCTACACAGAGGAAGAAGAGACCAGAGATAGAGGGAAGCCCACTGCCCCAAGCATCTGTTCCCACACCCCAGCTCCTATGAGGTTCCTCCTTTGCGCCGGTGTAACTCCCTGTCCTCCCTCCAGTTGTCCATGACATCGTTCACGGAAGCATTACGGTAAACTTCCCTTTGTTATGTGAGCGGCAGAGGGTCCCTTCTCCTTTTAACTCCAAAGGTTCCACCAGGACAGCAGATATCAGGAAGGGGATAAATCCAAAATTGTGGCTTGATTTGCCTCAGGCGTAAGGAGGACCAGCCCGCGCGGTAGGAAGGATGTAAGTAAAAACAGAGGCTTTTGCATTAGCATCCACGGAGAAGTTTGAGAATCTTAAATCCTGGCTGGAATCCAGTATTCCTGCAGGGAGCGTAGCCAGTGCCCTGGAGGAGGATCGCTGGGCTAGATCATCACCTTGCTTTCATGCCAGGCTAATGTATCAGGGACTTATTCTGTTGACCGTGGGGAGTCATTAGATAGGGCCTATTTCTTAGTCTGTATAAAAGCTAAATTTCCCAGATTTGATAAAGGCACAAGCACCAGGTTGAAGTTAGACTCTAAAGCCACACTGGCCTTGGTTGAAACTTCATATGACTGGGAAATTACTTACAATGAAATCCATGAATCTTCCTCACACTCTGGAGAGTAATCACAGGGTCATAAACAACTACATTAGGAAAGATTCCCAGTGGCATTCTAGCTCTGCTTGATTTTATAGATGAGAGGAGGCTTGCTGCCTCCTAGGGAATGGGTCAAGGTGCCAGAGCTAGAATCCAAGTGGTCTGATTCATCTTGTAGAGCTATTTTCTGTCACTACACAGTCTCTCAAACCATATTAACCAGGCACCTGTGCTTACAGCCATTTCACCTGTGGAGAATCATCCTGACCTACAAGGCTGTTCTCCCGCATCCTGTTTCCATGCGGCCTCTGACACATCAGCTCTGAGTTAACCTTGCTCCACCCAGACAGCCCAAGGCCACCTGGGCACAGGGCACTCCCAAGAAAAGAATGACATGGACAGACTTAAGATTCTAATAGGTTAACTTGGGTCATCAAGATCAAGTACAGGATAAGACAAGAAAGAAAGACAATTAAAAAATCAAGAGGCTTTTCCCTAAGTTAATTTACAAAGATAATGCAGAGCCACTTAAATTTAACAACAGATTAATTTTGGAAACATAGTATAAACTAGTATGATACTGGGATATTTTCTAAAATTATGCTACTACATAAGAATAGACAGACAGACAGATCAGTAGGATAGAAAAGCAAGTCCAGAAGTCAAACTCAATACCTAAGCGAATATAGTATATGAAAAAGACAGCATTTTAATTGAATTAATAAAGAGCAGATGATGTAATCAAGATTACTGAGACAACCATACAACTATCAAAAAAAAAGTTGAATCCTTATTTCACAGCAGAAACCAAAAGTTAATTCCAGATGAAGTATTCAGTACAAAAACAATTCCATAAAGTAGTAAAATATGGGGTGGATTTACATAAGGATACATGTGTGTATATATACTGTTCACACACAGGTATATGCACACATATGGTCTTTTAATATGGGAAAACTTTCTAAGTGTTTGTAACAGAGTTTGGGAGTTAGAAGAGAGTCATTCTTTCATACAGATTCAATTTCTGAATGGAACACAAGCATACCATAAACAAAGTCACACTTTCAAATCAGGAAAAAAGAGATCGTCAATTTATATTATGGCCTGCTCTTATATTTAACATATAAGTAGTCTTCTAAGATTAACAAGAAGAAAGAACAACAATCTTCAGAAAATGGGCAAAGGATATCATCAGAGTTAATAGAAAGAAAAAAAAATAGAAGGTTCCTAAAAGTGGCCAAACATGATGGATCTCACTCATAAGGGAAGTACAAATTAAAACCCATGCTGATGGAGAAGCATCATGGAACAATCCAGTTTTGGCAAGTGTGTAGGGAATAGAATAAGCAGACCTGATGAGCTGTGGCCAATTTGCAGACTCCTATGCTAGTAAGCAGGTGCTATTGTTTAAAGTCACTGTGTGTTGGTGATGTGTGTATGTGTGTGTGTGTGTTTGTTTGCATGTGTGGTACTGGCGATTGAACCCAGGGGCTTCCTTGAGCTACATCTCCACCTCTTTTTATTTTATTTTATGTGTTTATTTTATTTTGAGACCAGGTCTTGCTAAATCACTGTGTTTCCCAGGCTGGGCTCAAATTCATGGTCCTCTTGCCTCAGCCTGCTGGAGTATTGGGATTATGAGCATGCACCACCAGATGGCTTGGGTGGCTTCTTATATAGGCAGCAACAGATAAATGGAATAGTATTAATAGTGATAGGATGCTAGAATAAAAATTTAAGTTAAAAACCAAGGTGCAGAACCATGTATGTTATCATTGGGTCTGTGGGGGAAAAATATGTATATATATTCATAGACTCTGTGAGCTTCCTCGGGCTGCCATAGCAAATTACCGAAGCCAGGTTGCTTAAAACAACAGAAATTTATTTTCTCACAGTGGTGTAATCTAGAATCTAAAATGCGAGTAGAGGGGCGGCTGCGGGTCCCGGAGTAGCATCCTTCCTCGCCTTTTCCAGCTGCTAGCAGGTGTCAGCGGTTTGGGGCTTGCTTACTGTATTACTGTCTCACTCCAACCTAGCCCCAAGGACCTCTCCTCTGTGTGTCTGTATCTGCCCCCCTTCTGTCACTCAGGAGGGTGCTATCACTGCATTGAGGCCCCGTTGCCTATCAGGGTAACCCAGGGTAGGATATCATCTCAAGATCCTTAGCTGCATAACACCTGTAAATACATTTTTTTCTGAATAAAGTAACATATACTGGTCGCAGAAGTTTTTTTTTTTGTGTACCGGGAATTGAACTCATGACCTCAGGCTTGCCAGGCAGGCCCTTATGCTGCTGAGTTATATCCCCGGCCTGCTTGCAGAAATTTGAATATGACATATTTTTTGTAGGCTATTATTAGACTTATTTCCATAGAAAAAGCTAACACAGATCTATCCTCTCCAGGACAGGAAGAAAAGTAAGACTTACATGACCAGAGGGGGCTGGGGATATAGCTCAGTGGAATAAGCACTTGCCTAGCAAGCGCAGGGTCCTGAGTTCGATCCCCAGTACCGCAAAAAAAAAAAAAAAAAAAAAAAAAAAATAGAATTCTACATGACCAGAGGGCAGAAGAAGGAGAGAAGAGAGAAATGTACTTCCTTCCCCTTGTAGGAGTCTCTGAGGCAGTTGTGACTGTCACAGCTGGAGGAGCACTGCTGCCATCTAGTGGGTGGAGGGCAGGGACGCTGCTAAACACACTGCTGTAGTCAGTAATCTAGGAAAGACAAAAAGCAAAGAGCAAATGGAGATTTAGATTTTACATTTATTTTGGTTTATCTTTTGGCAAAAGGTCTCAGCCAGCTTCCTTCCTGGGGACGATAGAGAAGCAATTATTTACCGTCTGAGGTTTGCATGATCAGTCAGATGCATTGTAGCGGTGAGCCAGGGCAGGCAGATGTTCCAGCTCCATCACCTTGAAGCGTTTCTGTACAGATGGGAAGAGCTGGGCACATCTGGTGCCTACTATTGTAGTGTCAGGAACTCCGTTAGGTCAGCTGTTGCCCTTCCAAATGCCATGGTCACCCACATGCTTCCTGAAGAGAAACCAGGCAGAGTATTAGCCACTCTAAGGGCCTTGCAGCCCCTCAGTTTCACTAGCTAAAAATTGGGGATAAAGGCTCGATGGCATATGGGGGCAGAGATTCCCATATCAGAAAGATGCATATATGAATACTGTCAGATTTGGACCTTACAGCCTTTGGTGGAGGGATAAAGGATGCGAGTCACCCATTCAAAATAATCCAATCTGCTAACATCTTCCCGTCATGCGAGTGTCCATCAACCATCCCACAACAGTGATCACTCCCACTGGAGTGCCTGGCTCAGGTGAGAAGGCCGTGGGTTCTATGCCATTTCCAGGACTTGGCTCTGATGCCAGCCTGTTCTCTCCCACTCAATTCAGCACATCACTGGTAAGTGGGTATAATAATATTAAGATACCTTCCATTCCATTTCAATCTGTCTCTTAGGGAAATTATTTGCAAACCTCAGTATTTTTCCTGTGAGCTGTGAAAATGGCCTCGCAGCACACCTCGCAATGGATCCCAACGCACCACTGGGCTATGGCAGGGCAGTTGAGAACAGCTGCCTATTGCATTAAAAATCTTTAACTTAAACACACACGCACAGAGGCGAAAACAACAAGAAGTCTCCAGAGCCAAAACACAGTTCAGGTGGACAGGATGGAGTCATTTGCACTCACGGGCCAGCAGGCTGCCTCCTCTCTGGTAACCAGTTTGCGGAATTTTCCAATTAACCCTCACGCCTCCCCAAACACATGTGTCTGCCCCCCTGCACCTGTGAGGGGCTACATGGGCTGTAAATTGAACCCAAAGTACAAGAAGTGAGGTTGGTGCAACCCTGAGAAAAGCGCCAGGATTAATCTGCTCTGGGCCCTCTCTGGCTGCTTGTAATGGTTTGGGTCCTCTAATACTAGTAACTTGCTGTCCTGAAGCGGCAAAATGACAGGTAATTGCTTTTGGGAAGAGGCAAGTAGTGGATGGCTTCTCCTCTGACCAGATTCATTTTAATTCTCAATAAACAGGATAATAGCATCCTTTTGTCTGCTTTCCAGGTCATTAGAGAGGCTTGGGCTGTGACCATCCCTGGGCACAGGACCTGCTACTAAATGCAATAAACTACATCCAATATATAATTATCCTCCCTTGTTGTCTGGCTGCAGAGGAGATGGCCCATAAGCTTTCTGCGTTCTTTTGGCACCTGCCAGCCAGAGCCACACTGAAGGGAAGAGCACAACAGAAAGACAGCTGAGCGGGCTTGGGGACACTGGGCTGGGAGGAGGTCTCTCTGCCATCTTCTTTTCCATGACTCCAAGGGTTGCCATCCACTATGGCAGGGAAAGGAGTTTTCCAGGTTAAAGGGCAGAGCAGTGTTGAAAGACTCCTAATTCGTGAGAAACGTCATCCTGGATAGCACCCTGGGGTGGCTCCTCCGCCAGCGCCGTCTCTCCTTAGGTCCTCCTCCTTGTATCTCTCTTTGGGTAACCCAGCTCCCTCTTGAACCTGTACCTTCCCGACTGCCACTCCCTGGGTCTCCATTAAAACTCCCTGGCAGTGACCTTCCTCCACTCAGACTATGAACAAGGAGAAAGTAAAGAAAGAGTCACATTAGATGCCAACTGTATACCTGGTAAGGTTTTAGGTGTTTTGAATGTTATCTCAATCTGTCCAATACTTTGCAGAGAATACTCCTCTCGTCCTTCATGGATATGAGAAAAAGAGAGCTCCGGAGGAGTTAGGTTACTGTCCTAAGACACAGTGAGTTGGAGAACTAAAACTTAAACCTGGGTCTATGTGACTGCAGAGCCTGTTCCCCTTTAGTGATTCATGACCTCAGCTAGGCCACATGTAGGTTTCTTTTCCCAACCCCTGCTTGTCCCTCACATCACACTTCCACTTGTTCCACCAACATCTCCATGGTTGTCCCTTCCTACTTCACCCTCATCCAATCGATGGCCCAAGGTTCTGGCTGCCCAGTTTTAATCTACAGCTGGAAACTGACTGCCGCAGATCAGCTTCCCAGAGGTCAGACAGGAAACTCAGGGAGAGAAACTCTCACACCCACATTGGAGAGCGGGACTGGAGGGAGGCTGAACCCTGGCAATGATCCCAGCATCTCACAGTGCAAGGTGTCCTGACCCCACGGCTAGAGCTGGACTCATCCGCTACACGAGGTGACCTGCACAGTTGCCAGAGAGCCCTCCTGCCTGTTTCTGAGGAGCACAGTGGATCTGAAGAGCTATCCACCAATCTCAGCCAGTGTGAGTGGGAACGAGGGGGAAAGCACACAAGTGAGACTCAAAACACTGTGATCTAAGTCTCTGCCAAGCAAGTATTTCAGGCAGAACGAATCTGGATAGCAGGGCGAGAGACTGGTTGGAGTCCCACTCCACACCAGCAGGGGCGTCCTTGCAGCCTCATGTCTCAGAGTACTAGGAGTCCCTCTGTCTGAGGCCCAGGTGCTCCCTCCAAGGAATTTCAGGTTCTTTGCTGCCCCTAATATGTTGTGATTTTTATCAGGAGCAAGGTATTCATTTTGCACTTTTCTGCCGAGTGTCCTGGCTTTCTTCACCTTGATTGACGTCCTTGTCTGGCTGTAGCTTTGCCTGTTCCTGTAGCCCCTTGGACATGCCATGGCAGGATCCTCTGCTATAGCTACAGTACCTCAGACCCCACTCTGACCTAGCCCTTCCGTTGGAAAAGATTCCAATCTCCTCCCTGAGGCAGGAGCCGGATGAACAAGGTTGTCATTTGGGAAAAATGGCCTCGACTCAGCCTCATACAGAAGACCAGCTATCAAAGCTGCACGAGAAGACAACCCCAGGCTCCTAGTGTGACAAGCAGCAGCCATTCAATTGAGGATAAGCTCTTCTTCAGTCACCTGATTGCCTGGACCTTTCTCAACTTAGAGCAGAGCTGCGGGCATCATATGAGACACTGTATGGCCCTATTTACAGCTGCTGAGAATCTTACTTAAGTCCTGTCTCCAGGCCTCAGTCTGCCCACCTGACAAATGGGCCTACAACACCAGTGGACTCAGCCATCCAGAAGCTGGAGAAGATCCATCACGGTGCAAATGACTAGAAAGAGTGCAATAGAATTGAGGGATTGATAAGTTATCCTCAAGGGAACATTACCATGCCTGCTAGCTCTTTCCTCTTAGAATTCAAGCCAGTCCAGTGAGGATCAGGATGGTTAGGGCCCATTCCTTGTTTTCTAAGAGACACAGGCACATGGACCCTGGATTTGCGTCAACTCCTGATCAGAAACGTGATCCTCAGTCATTCCTCAGCCAGGGCAAGCTGTCAGGGTCACGGAGAGCCCAGGCCCGGAGGAGTGGGGGGGGCACAGCTGGAGCACGAGGCAGGGAAAGCAAAGGCCCCACAGGATCTGAGAGGGAGGGCGGCCACCTGTCTGGTGAGGGCCACACCCAGTGGTCGAGATGGATGGCAGGCGGAGGCGGGCTGGGGAGAAAGCATTCATCTTCACGCATGGCAAGGAAGGAGGTCCTGGCAGGTGGGGAGCTCGCCCGGGACCAAGCTGGGAAGGAAGGATCCATTTCTACCTACTTGGAAAAATGTCGAATGTCATCCTCTGCCTGCAGGAGAACTGGGGACAGGAGAAGCCTGTCTTGTGTGTATGCCAAATCTCACTGCTCAGAGAAAGATGGAGCCATCATACACACACACACACACACACACACACACACACACACACCACACACACCACACACCACACAGGCACACACACCCTGGAGTAATGGAAAGCTGAGGACTAGACCAAAGGCACATGGTTTGTGGACCTTTCTTGCTTCAAGGGTCAGCCTTGGAGCCGGGGGAAGGCTTGCGGACACAGAGTCTGGCAGACTGTGGTTGCCAACTGCAAAAAGGCAGCTCTGCTGGGGCCTTTCTCCCTTCTGTCTTGGCCTCTGCAGGATATCTGGTTTCACAACAGCATCCTGCTGTGATGTGTTTTCCCAGCATGACCCAGAGTTTAGCCTTCCTAATCCACCTTGGTGTTCTGACTCGGTCCAATTTGTTTTTCCTCTGAAATCTGATAACGAACATTTATTTCACAATTAAGGAAAGATGTGAAATTAATTTCCCTAATTTTAAGATTCTGTTCTTATTTTTTTCCTTGTAAACCACAAAGGCCTGCTACTTCCTGTCAAACACCAAACCTAGAAAAGATGATGATCCATTCTGCAGGCAATTAGCATTTGTAATATTCATGTTAACTTATTGTATCAATATTTTATGATGTTCTGCAAAGAAAAAGCAAGTATCTAGTGGCCGTGCCCTCCAAAGACACTACAAAAGTTGTGCCTGCCGTATCGAAGAAGCCAGTGCTGCAGCAAGCCACTGAAAAGAGGTGCTCGCAGGGGACAGGACCAAGGGGGAGCACTGGGCTCCTGGAACCTACAGCAGTTTTTCTGACATTCCTATATTTTCAGGAGATTTAGGCCAGCATTTTGCTTTTGAAGATCCCAAGCTGTATAATTTGTAGACTAGACTCTAGCCTAGAGCTTTTTATATCAGATCCTTAGAAGTCAAAAGCATAAAGAGGCCTCGGGGGAAGATGGCGACCGGGTGAGCAGCAAGGGAGCGAACCTCCTTAATAAACACCACCAGCTCGAGACAGACTTGGTGAGCGTGAATGCCGGAACCTCGGCTGGGAAGTTTAAACTGGGCGTATTTCTCTGAGATGCCGGGGGAGATGTGGTAGGGCGGACCAGGCTGCCGGGGCGAGACGTGGGAAAGTCCCAG